>JALIZH010022094.1:0-16880 GCA_030522465.1 Rhipicephalus appendiculatus | reverse complement strand
ACGATAGGACAGAACCTTCCCGGTCTTGCCCACACAGCTCACCTGTCACGTGATGTAACAAAAAACGACGAAAACACCACATCGTATACTGACTGCCTAAGCACGATTACGTAGATCAGGGGTCGGCAACCCGCGGCCAGCGGGCCGCATGCGGCCCGCGTGGCTGTCTTATGCGGCCCCCGGCACGCCCGGCACGGCGTCAGAACCTCTTCCCCTTTCCTTTGCCACAGCCTATATGAAGGCCGACATGGCAGTTTTGACCTAAAATGGGATTGTCGCTCGAAATAAACATGACTTGTAATCCATTGTTACGAATTAGTGTGTTTTCGCCGAATTTTTACGCTTTGCCTGCAAATGCCCTTCCTCTTCCTCACCCCCCCCCCCCCCCCCCACCCCCCCGCCAATTTCCTGTGCGGCGCCGGGCTGTGTCGGCCTCGTGGAACTTGGCCCTCTGGCTCAAAAGGTTGTCCGCCTCGGTGGAACAGTGGCTAGGTGCTCGGCTGCTGACCCGAAGGTCGCGGGTTCGATCCCGGCTGTGGCGGTCGCATTTCGATGGAGGCGAAATGGTAGAGGCCCGTGTACTGTGCGATGTCAGTGCACGTTAAAGAACACCAGATGGTCAAAATTTCCGGAGCCCTCCACTACGGCGTCTCTCATAATCATATGGTGGTTTTGGGACGTTAAACCCCAGATATTATTATTATTGCCTCAAAAGGTTGCCGACCCGTGACGTAGCTCATAAAGAGAGCGAGCGGATTTCACAAAGCATCTTCAGCGCTCGCAGTCAAACTCCATTTTCCTCAATTTTAATTGCGGAGCACTATAGGGGGCCGGCCTCTCGTACGCCGTCATCGCCGTATGCTATCGTAGCTTGGCGTAACGCAGGCAAAACCATGTATAGCAGAGGCATTTGAGAGCGCGCTCTCACCAAATAGAAGTCTTCTTCCTCTTGTTCTTCGAGCACCTTGACGATGATAGAAATAATAGAAATAAAGAAAAAAATTGATAAAAAAACTGGAAAAGAGAAAAAAGAAAGAAAGACAGGAGGTAAGAAAGAGAAAACAGAAAAGAAACACAGAAGGCTGCCCAGCTCCGCACTTCCTTCAGTCTTGGCACTACTAGTGCGAAGCTGCCTTTTTGTTTTTTGCGTTAACGTCGCCCTCGTGCCTGCCGACTTCAAAAAGTTTCGAAGAAAACTTTGTGAGGTCGCGAGGCAGTTTGTGCGCCTCACGAAGAAAACTTCGCGAGTTTCGAAGAAAAGCTGCCGTCACTCGGCGCCTCATTTAGACGTTCTTATTGTTATGTATAATTGCACAGCATCGTTTCTATGCTGGTGGTTTGTATTTTCTGACATGCTCTATATGCATTTCTGTTTTGAGTTTTCATTGTGGCGTTTGTAATATGGAGTTTGTATATTTGCTTTGAGTGTTGTAAACTTTCCCACTTGGAACAGCCCGAAAGGGCTCATAGTGTCGAAAATAAATCAAATAAAGAAATAAAAAAAGAGTGGGTGCTCGCGATGCCGAAGTGATTTTTCCGTACCAAACAGCCCACAATACTCCAACAATTAAATTAATAATATGAAGTAATCATCTATGCATTACTAAACATGGTTTTACAAATAATTGCTTGACATGAGTGCTTTCGCAGTGCGAAACTGTGTTTGAATTCGGCGGGAGGCTTCAGCACTAAAATTGTAATTGCAGGTTCTGACCACTCACTGTGACGTCCGCTGTGCCGACGACATTGCAGCTGTTGTAAAAAGAACCGCGGAACATTTCGGGAGAATCGATATTGTGGTGAGTAATATATTGTTCAAGAAGTATGAAAGTGTGAAAACTATGAGAGAAATATTAGCCAGTTCCCTTTCATAGCAAAGTGTCCAATCGGCGTCATGCATTTCTTGAACACAAGTTCATATAATGAACAGCATGAAGTATACGGACGTGCAGCAAGTACACTCTAAAACTTTTCACGCGTAGCAAGCGTGAGTGGGGGGATTTTTTGCACGCTTGGTCTAAGCGTGATGTGCTGTCACGCTGAAAAATCACGCTTCCTAAGCGTGATTCGCGGGTTGAATAACGCTTGCCAAGCGTGAGTGGAGGTGATTTTTTTGCACGCTTGTTCTAAGCGTGGTGCACTTTCACGCTAAGCAAACCACGCTTGCTAGCCGTGACTGGCGACCTTTCTCACGCTTAGAAAAAGGTGTAAGAGAGGAGTTTTACTTACTTAATGCGGCATTCTCCTGCTCCTTCAGATGCCTTTCCGGCCGTTAGAAATCATCTAAAATGAAAGCTGGAAGAAGATATTTGTTGTGCTGTATGGGCTTGGCGCCGGCTTGGACGGTATATATACTGATCCTTGGCATTAATTAGCTAATTGCGAAAATCAACTCTCACTTTCATCTTGCACATGTCCAAACTATAGAATGCTACACTGCGACAACCTGAAATGAGCTTGCTAGGCGGAATATAATTACGGAATACGGTTTACAGTACAGGCAGCAAGCAAGAAATAAGAGACAATCTTTCATTAATTCACTGGCTACCCTTTCCATGTTGTACCCGACGGCACATGTTGGGTGTCTGCACACAGCTCGAGATCGGCAGTGCGCTCTGTATTTACGGTGCAGCTAGCAAGCTCATGTGTTGCTGTCGCAGTGGAATGTTCTATATCAACACATGTGCGGGATGAAAACTGAAACTTGATTTTTGTAATTAGCTATTTTATGCTGGGCAACCAGTACATTTACCCTCCAAGCAGCCGCCAACCAATAACAAATAAAGCACTCCAAAGATTATCTCTTTTCAGCTTCATTTTTAAACAATTTCTGACGGTCAGAAACACATCTTATAGAGCAGGAGAATCCCGCATCAAGTAAATAAAAATTCTCTTACACCTTAACTAAGCATTAGGAAAGCCTCCAATCACTGATCGAAAAGCCTTACATTGCGATTGGGGCGTTAGATCTTCGTTGTGGACCATTCAAAAATGAGTAGAGTTGGCAGAATGAAAGCGTTATGGATTGTTCCTGAAACTTCGCTAGTCACAAATCCAAACGCCATGGAAGCCAGTGCAGGACAAACTTTCATAAAGCATCTTGCACAAGTGCATCTGGCGAATCCTACAATTAAGCCGCTGATCTGCATTCTTTCGGCGCGATTGTTTATATACACGGTCATTAAGAAAATTAAGGGAGGGATTTAGTGCGGAGTGCTCCGAGGCTTGAGAGTTTAAATTAAACGAAACATTTACAAGAATCTTAAACTTGAGTGAAACTTTTTTATTTTCACTTACTTACAAGAACGCTTCTCTCTATAGAAGAGCAATCAAAGAAAATAACACACACAGGAACTATAAAATAGGCACAAGATGAACTTTTGATGTCGCTTTGAGCGGCACGCGAACTGTGCTCTGTACTTAACTGAAACGAAGTGTAGTTTAGGAAACAAATCCTTCACCATTTTCTCCGTCCATGGAATTTCTTCGGTACCGCACAGTTCACGACTGCTTGAACGAAGCCAAGCAACTGCCAAAAGCAGCCGGATACGCAAGGTCCTTTACGTAGTACACACGCAAACAAAGCACCAATGCTTTTTTCCAGCGACGTGTCTGGTTCCAGCTTCAGGATTTCGCTGGGCTCTTTGCCGCATGCCAGCTCCTTCCCGTCACCCCACACAACGCACGGCTAACAATGTCTACGGATGAAACCTGGCAAAGATAAAAAAAAGAGAAATTAAATTGGTACCTGATGGAATGGACAGCTGTAAAATTTCACTTCGTACAGAACTACAAATTCATGAAAATGATTTTGTCGGCAAAGCTCACATTGCGATTGCGGCATTAAATCTCCTCATACCCGGCTCAAAACTGAGTAGTGTTAGAAGAATAAAGATGTTTTGAATTGTCTCTGAAACTTGGCTCTTACAAAATATTTCACTCACCTCCGAAATTAGGGCCATTTTCGCGAGCCTTGGCCGCAAGTACACGTCGACCTCTCTGTACGATGGGTCCGCTAAGGATGCCAGTGTTGCCACTGCAGGTAGAATTTTCCTTAGGCGTCTGACATTCTTCTCGACCGTGCTTGAAAATCTCAATTTACTTTCGAAGGAAAGCTGAAAGAGAAAACGTGGAATTAAACTTCACGAACACAGGATACAGCGCACAATCAGCAAAACTTCGTGGCTTGTTGTTGGTTTAGTTATACGGGCATTGGGGGCCAGCAAAAACAGTACAAACGAGTTTTGAAGTCGTACAGTCAAGTATAAGGTGTACACCGGCGATCTATTTCAGCATAAATTTAAAAAAAAATTGTATTAAAGAAAAAGTTGATGACATTCCAGAAAATCAAAAACGTGGTTCCTATCGCAAGGACGGTCGCCCAGAGAATCTCAATTAAAATTTGTGGTATTTAGATGCACATATCGACAGAACAGGCACTCAGCGCGGTAAAAATAAAAAAAAAACCGTGAAACGGGGGATCACAGTGGCGGCATTTTGCTGAAACAATAAAGCATTCGTTGCTAATTTCAGAAACCGCATTCAAAAGATGAGCTATTAACTACACAACTGAGTACCATACAAAGCACTTCCTTTTTTGTATTCGCGACAATTTTGTGCTTTTACAGTGAAAGTTGCACGTCCGAATTGCCTATTTTAACACGTTTGCTGTGCTTGAGCCGCTTAGAAAAAACAGCCTTTCTGTAATTCCGTATAAGTTTGCTATAAGGTCACGACATGACCGCAACAGAGCTCCATCCTTGCTGCCACGACAGCTAACATTACCGCCCGCAGAAGCACTGGCTCAACGTACTGCACCGTACTGTAAAGTATTGATGCTTCCTCACGGTAAAGCAAATAATAACTTTACACAACTGAGACTTCACCCAGCAGCCTGAAGTTCCTGAAGGTGACGCAATTGTATCTTACCATATAATGTTAGATTGCGACATAAATATCTCGTCTGTACCCAGAACGATCTCTTGGCAATAGCGGCTTCCAAATAATAGTTATAGACTCATGTGTTGCGCACGCACATACAACAAGCGAACTTCAGTCGAGATGTGCAGCACAAACACACAATTTTATTGTGGCCTTAACGCGGTTGTGTTTTATAGGATGTAGCACAATTTTAATGCTTCGTAATGCACGCATCGACTGTGTGAATTTACAGTATACAATATATTTTTCGCCATTTTCGAGTCGCTTTGCGGAGCACGAAGGAAGCAGGCGCTGTTCACCCCACCGCGCGAGGCGCCAGCCGGCCCCTTTACTGGCGTTGCGCCTCCTCACCCGAAAACGGCCACCGCCGCGAACCGCAACGCAGCCGTGAAATTTGGCTGATTTGGCGCCGACTAGCCAAACTAGCCAAAGCTTTCGAGCGCCAGACGCGGAGACCGTTGGAAACCCGGCGGCGAAGGAGAAACGGCTCACAGCCACGGCAACGAGAGCAACTCTCCTTCCTTCGATCACACGACGCGAGTGAAACAGAAGCTACAGTACTCTCGGACTGAAAAGTGACATCACTTTCTTTACTACAACAACTTCCATGAGCATTTACTCAAGGTAACCATGTCATGTCGCTAAGAATCCGGCATGTAAAGATAATGCTGGATCTGATGTAAGCATTCGAGTCAAAGTACGCCGCTATGACAGGAAATCGAGATGTTAGAAACGGAAGTACGTGAATTACTTAGCCCTAAGTTGTCGCGTTTCAATCCGTGAGTATTGTACGCAGAGAACATGGCTTGACATTAATATGAAGTGCGGAGATCAATAGGAAGGTCTACAGAATACGCCAAGAACGTCACTGTTCGGAAAATAGATAGAAAATATATAATGAGCCAAGACATTTCAAATTATTTTGCTTACCCAGGTATTCCAAGCGGCCGTGAATGGCAGGCCAGTGCCCATAGTACGCAGTTGGCAGAGAGTGGCGCCGTGTCGCGCGAGGATTCCGGGCAGTCGCATTCGGTGTTCTTGCATCTACCGCTCTGCACACCACGCAGGTCAATCAATGTCAAGTTATTCATGAAGCTGTTCCTTCTTCACCACTTTTCTCAACCACACAAAGCGAGCCCACCGCACAGTACACTCGAAGGCCAAGCAGACACTTGGGAGAGACGACGCACAAAGTACCTGCTGAGTCAATGGCTCCAACGGCTCTAACCCCGTTTCCCGCCAAAAGTATATACTGAAGCGAGCGCCACCTTTCAAAGCGCTCGCCTTGAAAACAAAAATAAATGACAGGAGGCACAAGTCACAGCAGCCAATCAGAAGCGCGTAACGGCGACGTCGCACGGCTGCCTTGGCGATTGTATCAGGATATATATACGCGTGACGAGGAGAAGCGCGATCGGCGGCGTGGACTTTTGCTCAGCGTGAGTTTTCCGGTTCTCACGCATAGAATCCCCCATCGCGCGTAAAATAAAGCAAATGCACGTTTCCTCGACCGGCGTCACGCTTGGGCGGAGGAAAACCACGCATATTTTGAGCAAATGGTGCTCAAAACGTATTTTACGACGCCGAGGAGCGCGTTTCACGCTTACTACGCGTGAAAAGTTTTAGAGTGTAGTCAATTATGAGTTTTCATGAACATCAAACATTCCAACGGTGTTTGTACGGCGAGGTTCAAGTATCATGATTCTTGGTTCCTCAACGTTTATAGAACCCGCATTAGCTTTTATAGTTTTAATTAATATGTGTACACTGTAGGTTATTCGCAAAGGGTACCCGCAGAACAACGTACCGTTAACTGCATCTTCTCTGACAACTTAGGCCGTCTGCAGGTATCTGAACCCTCGCACTCAAACGCTTTCATACACGCAGCAATTGTAATTATTCATCTAATTCCTGCTCACCTGACAAGAGATGCGAATACATTAATTCTCCGACATTTAATATGTGTTTCACGATTACATACACAGGATAGGTTTCAGAATATTGACAAGCTGCTGCGCAGTTTTTTTTTTAGTTCGTAGTAGGGTGGAAGATAAGCGCCCTGCTCTTTTATATTCACGCCCTCAGATTTATTACTGAGATTCGCTGCAGCAAAACTTAATCATTTCACTACATTCATCATGAGTGATTCATTCGGACACGCCGCCATGACACCTTTGTGTTTGGCGTTTGCGCAATGAACCAACTCCACAGCATGATCTACATAAACATTTCTTGTGGCATTTTAACGCGATAGCGTTAAAGAGCTCGTTTCGCAGAAATTCCGGTGTCGGTGTCGGCGTCGGCGTCGTTGGTTGTGAGCGAAAAATCATCATCTTGTCCGTGCGCGAAAAATCATCATCTTGTCCGTGACCGAAAAAATCATCATCTTGTCCGTGACCGAAAAATCGAGAAAGATGCAAATAAAATAAATAATAAAAATTTTCGGGTCCGAGTGAGGATCGAACCCGGGTTGTCTGCGTGGCAAGCAGGTGTTCTACCACACAGCCATGCCTCTTTTTTTTCTTTATTACCGGTTCCATAACGTCGCATGTACATCAACAGCCACCACTTAGAATAATACACATAAATGCGACAATGTCAAGATAAGAAACTAAAAATGAAGAAAAGGACTGGCTTTTCTTAAAATTCCTTGAAGGTATGCCAGAGGTTCAACCCTGGCCAGCCAGTCGTGAACATAGTCCTGTTGTTTGAGCACATCTATGTAATGAACAATGCTCTCGCGAAAGAGCACACGTGCCGGTCTCCTGTCAGGGTCGCAGTAAAATCCCGCCATTCTTGCCCGCCATAAACAGTGGAGGCCAAGAAGCATAATTAGGTCAAAAGGTATCCCGTCCTCGTTTTCTATCTGTAAAAACCTGATGCCTAGTGGATGTAGTGGACACTCTTTTTTCAGCGTTCTCTGTAGAACATCCCAAAAGTACACCCCTTCCCAACAGTGCAAAAATACGTGATCTATTGTCTCTGGTTTTCTACAGATAAAACAATCAGAAGCTCACGACATATAAAAACCCCGCTCTTCCAAGAAGGTCCGTACTGATAAAGTGCCTGAATGTAATTTAAAGAAGAATGTCTTCGCCCCTGGCTGAATTTGCATTTTTTTTCACTCTTTTCAGTACGTCTTTTCCTTCGCCTCCACTGTTTATTGACCTATACATAGGAACTGGAAAAATCGTGTCACATATATATTTATATAATTTCTTTCGTGTGACTGCAAAGAGATATTCAGTTGAAAATCCTACTGAGAGGAAACGGACGCTGTCCACAACTTCCTTGAAAAAGCCTCGCGTGCCTCCCGGTATGTTTGCAGTGCTAACAACAAGGTTAGGTAGCGCGCGGCAAAGGCGTAACTGGCACACTGTTCGCAAAAAAGGATCTTGAACGTCCCGAAAGAAGAGAAAGCGATTAACTAGCTGTCGCACAAATAGATGTGACAAGCTAAGTCCCCCCCTTTTTTAACTCTCCTAAACAGATTAGCTCTACTGCATCTTTCCCAAGTGGATCCCCACACAAAAACTGCGAATATTCTATGAAAGCTTTTGCACATTCACTCGTGTACAACTCAGCACTTGCATCACGTACCATAACTTGCTCATAAAAAACATATTACATACAGCGGCTTTAGCAAACATTGAGAGACAAGTGGCGTTCCAGCGGGATGTTCTTTCTCGCATTTGTTGTACCTGTTCATTCCAGTATTCATCACTGTTTTTATAGTGTTGAAGGGGTACACCTAAGTACTTTGCTGGACTTGTAAACCACTGAATGTTGGCAAAGGTATCTGGGACTGATGACCACTGGCCGTGCCATAGCCCCAGACTCTTCCCCCAATTCACTCGACTTCCGGTAATTTGACCAAATTTACTGACAACGTCAGTTGTCTCTCTTACACTTTCTTTCGAGGTACAACATAGTGCTAAGTCATCAGCGTATGCCAAAACCTTCACTTCAGCTTCCAGTAGCTTAAAACCGCGAACACTCTCATTGTGTATAATGGCCAAACATAAACTCTCAATGTACAGAGCGAACAAGAAAGGGCTAGCTGGGCAGCCCTGGCGAACAGAACGTTCCAGCCTTACTGGAGCTCCCGGGATTTTGTTGATAATTAATCTAGTGGTGCATCTCTGATACGCCAGGGCTACTCCATCTGTAATTACCGATCCAACATTAACATGATCCAGTATAGTAAATAGGACATCATGTGGTACACAATCAAATGTCTTTTCTAAATCAAGCTGTAATATCGCTACAGCAGTATGAAGAGCATCACAGCACTCAAGGACACAACGCATCGTGTGTGTATTCGTCAAAATGGAACGTCCCTTTATGCCACACGTCTGGTGCTCACCAACTATTTGTGTAATGACGGACTGCAATCTCCCTGCAACTACTTTCATGAGTATATTATAGTCGGTGTTAGTTAACGATATGGGTCTGTATGATTTAACTAACTTTAGCTTTGCTTTCTCATCAGTCTTTGGAATGAGAACAGTGTGTGTCTCTGCGAACGACGGCGCCAATGCTTTGATTTCATAAGATTCCTTGAAGGCAGCTAGTAAAACTGGGGAGATTTCTTTTTTAAACACCTTATAACAAGCGGCACCCAGACCGTCTGGTCCAGGCGACTTTCCAGGAGGGAGACTATCTATTGCGTGTTCAATTTCTGAAATTCTCATAGGCGATTCCAAATTCTCTTTTGTTTCTTGAGGTAACTGTGGCATCCGCCCAAGGAACGCGTCCTTGAAACGCTCTACGTCTAGTGGCACAGCAGCAAAGAGATCTTTGTAGTAGCGAAGGAAGGCATCTGAGATAGCGCTGGTAGTGTTTAGTTCGATATTATTTTCCTCTATTACTTCGATGGGGTTTCGACGCGCGTATGCTTTCTCGATACCAAGCGCGCGTTTAGTGGGCGTCTCGCCCATCGCCCACGCCTCTGCTCTTGCACGGAGGAGTGCTCCTCGGTAGCGTTCCTGTTCGAATATTTCAATTTTCTGTTTTATAGTTCGTATATCGTCTTTAAATGCGCCCGGCTGTTTACTTTCTAGTGCTATCAGTTCCTGAAGCGTGGCTTTAAGTTTATTTTCTTTGATCCTTTCTTCATGCTTTAAAGTACAAGATCTCGAGATGGCGTTTCATTTTAACGTGTTGCTTTAGAAGTTCCCATTGCTCACCAATATTTCTGCCATCAGACAATGCTATGTTGTTAATGCTTTCGATCACGTATTTGTTGCAAACATCATCATGAAGTGACTTTGTGTTTAGCTTCCATAATTCCCAATTAAATGTATTATCTTTTTGTTTCAATCCAACATTGCACTGAACAAGGCAATGGTCCGAAAAGGAAACAGGTACAACTGCATAACTATTGCTTTTCGATATCGCGAACCCTGCCATGTATATCCTATCGAGACGTGCATGGCTGGTTCCCTGAAAATGAGTAAAACGTACTTCACGTCCGGCCTCGAGGCACTCAGCTACGTCTTCCAAATTGGATTCATTGAGTAATTCCCTGAGGAGGTCAACACTTCTGTCGCGAACCCATCGATAACTAATTCTATCAGTGGCACTCAATACACAGTTAAAATCCCCCCAATAGGACAAGCTGCCTTTGCACACATAGATGTGGCTTAATCGTCGTAAAGAAACTTTCACGCTCAGCCTCAACGTTTGGCGCATAGACACAAATAACCCGCCATTCAATGTCACTTGCAGTGAAATCACAAATAACTATACGGCCCGATTGACAGGAAAAGTAATTTTGGACAACCAATCCCGGAACCTTTTTAACAAAAAGCACACAGCCTGCTGATGTTCCTTTTGCGTGACTTACAACGGCATAATACTGTGACGTAAAACGCAGCATCATGCTCCGGGTCTCCTCCTCCCCTTCAACTTTTGCCTCCTGGATGGCCAGCACGTCTATATTTCGGTCAATTAGCAGGCGGTAAACTTGAGCCTGGTTTTTCCTGGAGGCCAAACCTCGAACGTTTAAGGTAGCGAAGCTAAGCGACAAGTTGCTAGCCATTGTTATACTAAATCAAAAGGAGTGAGGCCCGGAGCATGGTGCTTACCGTGTACGTCTAGCTTACTGCTAGACGCCTCCGGGGCCATCCGGTGGTCCGGCGTCGTCCTGCTGCATTTTCCGTAGGCTTCCCAGCCGCTCTGTCAATCGGTACATTGGGCCTTGTCCTGAGGCCCGATCGCCGCGCCAAGCGTCGCCTTCGCTGGTGGTCCCTCTACCTTGTTGTCGTTCGCTGTGCCCTCCCCCAGACTTTTCCAACGGACGCTTAACCGCCGAACCAGTGTTAGGCGCGCGAGCCATTCCTTGCACTGGCAACTCGCGTCTTCCCACTGCTTTCGTTGTCACGTCAACCGCTTGGCTTTGGTCTGCTTCGGCGACGCTCTTCTCGTTAGTGTGCACCGTAGCAGTTGCTTGTTCCTTAATGTCAGACGCACCGTTATCTCCCTCAGGCATCGAAGGCTTGAGTTCCGCAAGTGCGCTTGCAGAGTCTCCTGCACCCTTGGCCGAGTCCTCGGCCTCGGCTGCGTCCATGGTCTCTTCGCCTAGCTCATCGTTCGTCGCCGCGCTTGTAACAGCGGCATACGATCGGACGCACTCAGCGTCTCGATGCCCGAATCGGCGACAAATGGAGCAACGTGGCACCTTGCAATCCCGCCGTACATCACCAGTTCCTTTGCGCCGAAGGCAATTGCATAGGCCTACCCGGCGCGACGACTAAGGCCAACTCTCCTGCCACACGGATCTGATGTGGAATGTCATCCACCGACATTGCACTCTTCAACTTTAGCAGCACAGTTCTAGTTGTCGAACCTTTAGTCACTCACACCGTCGACACGCCAGCGTTCCCGGTTCACTTCGACTACATTGCCGAAAATAGCGAACGCCGTCCGCACATCTTCATCGGCGACTCCGTGAAGCAGCCAATGCAGCCGCAGTTTTATCTGCCGGTCCTGGGGATCAACAATGATGCATCGATGTCCCTTCACTTGAAGTTCTTTGAGTGACAGCATTTTCTTTGTTGGTTCCTCTCCACTCAGGGTAACCGCCCAGACGTGATTTATCTGGTAGGCTCCAAGCGCGACGACTTCAGGCAGTAGTCCTGTGGGGACTATGGCGTCTCTGAAGTCTTCCACCCTGTAGGGCCTCGCTCGAACGTCGCCATGCAAAAATACGGTATGCATAGCGACACGTCCTGTTGGCAGTTGAGGCAAAATCACTTGGTACTCTTCGTTTGTCCTGTTACCGCGGCCAAGAAGGGCCGCTGTTGGCGCTCCGACGGAGCCCTGCATCCTGCGTCCGTTCACTACCGCGTCCGAATTGGAAATACTGTGAAAATAACTTCCTCTGCTTGGAAATGCAGTGAAAATAACTTCCATGCTTCGCAAACGCAAGCGTCCTTTATATAGGCGTCGCAATATAACATGTAATATCCCAGGAATATTGCGTTGTACAAACGTACATTGCCATCGGGCGTCAGAATATGTGACTATCATAACGATTCCATAGTTTAAAGCCAGCCACCCATCACAAACGGCACACACCTTACTGCGCGTATTCCCTTAACACCATGTAGTGGGTGCATAGCAAGTTCGAAAACATTTCCCACATTTGCCGCGCATAATTTCTCCTGGTTTAAAGCATACTACCCATTACATAGTATGCACTAAGTGATTGAAGTACGTACTAGGGACGGGATATCGCTATCGCGTTCAACTCTTAAAGGCGAAGCTTAAGGGTCCCCCAATTTTTTAATGAGTCTCTATGAGTATGTATACCTCCCACGAAAAAAATGTGGATTGAAAATGTTATTCAAAATCTTTTAGTAGCAATCGTACGAAAACTCTATCGACTTCAAAAGAGGGGCATACATAACGTTTCAGCAGGCTACGGTCTCGATCAAGCTTGTCACGTAAGGAGCTCAAAATAAATCATCTATAGAAGATCAAAGGATTTACATTACTGAGATTACGTGAGATCTGGGTCGAATTGGCAGGCAATTTGGCTGTCATACAAGGTTAGTGAGTTGGCGTTGGAAGAGCCATGCCAAATAACATAAAAGTCCTTCAAACAACTACATCCTACATAGAGGTATTACGAAATACGTCACAAATGTTTGGAATTGGGATTGCGTAAGATTGATGAGATGCGACGTAATTTGTGATTCGTAACAGAGCCCTATTCAGCCATAACAGATCTTTAAGAGAGCAAGCCGAAGCCAGAAACACTGATGGAGGGCAGCAGGTTTAGAGCACAGAATAAAGAAGAACGAATCCCTTCAATGTAAGCAAGGAAGCTGGCACAAGCACCCAAGAAAGGAAGAGCACACATGTCGGTGGTGGGCAGCATTCATGAAACAGTAGAGGTGATTTTTCGTCCACTTTAACTTCTTTTAATTTATTTTACAACTGCTGCGCTACAAATAAAGACATTTCTTATGCCATATGCCTTCCCTCGCCTTCCCTGCGCTGGCCATATGCCATACGCCTTCCCTGCGTTAGATTCATTTGGCTGTGTACAGATAAGAGAGGACATGATCGTGTCACTTTGCCGTCACGGTGAAGAAAAGCAAGACGCAGTCGGTAAAGCTGAAATGCTTTAATGTGGCGAACATGGGCCCCGTAAAGGGAAGTGCAACCGACTCTCGCTGTGCAAAAACAACAGCGTGCACAGACGTCGGGCGTCGACCAATCTGTCCCGAGACAAGAGTGTGCATGTCGAGGCGCGTGCGCCCAGGCGATCGCTTCCGGCTCGTGGCTTCCCCCCGAAAAACTGACAGAGGTGGCGTGGGAAAGGACTATGAGTGGTTGCCAGGCCTTTAGCCAGAAATTTTTTGCGGGGTGGGGCCCACCTGTTGAAAACCTTGACAACCACCCATTTTCATTATTTTGTCTAGGTAAAACACCCCCCCTCCACCCGAATTTACAGGTGGGGCCCAAGCCCCCTAGCCTCCCCCCCCCCCCATGGCTACGGGCCTGCTGGTTGCTATGATGACGCCCACGTGAGGAGGACGAGCAGAAAAAAGCAGGCGCTGATTGGTGGTTTCCTTGCGCGGCAGCCGGCGGCAGCGGTGAAAATAGGGCAGTAGTGAGCGATTCGGTCAGTGGGAGGGAAGCGTTGACGCCCCAAGGGAGAAAGAGAGCAAAGTGGCGTCTCGCGAGCGGTGAGCGTGACGCGGGAAAGAGCCTTTGGCGTTGCCGCCTTTAGCGAACCTCCCAGAATTACCGCTGGTGCTAGCGTTACATATACAATGAGCTCGGTTACCCTTGGCCTGAGCTTAAAATTGACAGAATAGTATCAAACCACCGCGCAATGTGTAAACATTGCGGTGCAGCCTGCGGGAAGTGGTGATATCAGTTTTTGTGAGTTAAGCCTGGTCACGCCGAAAGTAGATATATAACTATGCGTAACAGCTGCCTGATGCCATCAAAACGCTATTATTTTGTCCTTATGACATCGCGAGTTTTAAAATGTTTTGTTTTTTTTTACACGCGAAAGATTGCGTCATCGCCGCTATCAAAGCCGAATGACGTAAAATTTATGAATAAGAATAACTACGTTTGAACACATACTCTCATTGGTTATTACTTTACTGTGACTTCACACGAAAATAGAGGTGCCACCTACAGTATTCGAGCTTCTTTACCAACTTATTATGTGCGTAATCACTGTAATGGCGGTTCTCTTTTGTAGTGTAATGATCTAACTTACTTAATGACGCAGAAAAACATTTCCGTGAACCGCACTTGCCTAACAAATCACGAAATAAGTGCGCGTCACTTGACATTCAAGGTAACATCGAAGACTCGTCATAGATCAAGTTATATGGCGTCGATAAAAACAGCATGACATGAATAAACGGCCAAGTTTGATATAGCCAATGCGTGATGCATAAATATGTTTTCTCAGCAGTGTAGTTTACGTGGACTTGTCGCTTGGCTCTTTTGCTTGCTCATAGATAAACAACGCCGGAGTTATCATCGCTGCTCCTCTGGGACAATTCTCTGAGGAACAGTTTGACGACGTGATTCGCACAAATCTGCGCTCCGCATTCATCATGACGCAGGAGGCTCTTCCATATCTACAGAAAACAAAGGGTTGGTATTGCCACTATATTCAGAATATCGTTCGCCTACAAAACTAACATATCTGAATAGGACTCAAATGTGCGTTCGGCATGCCACTACGAATAAACTCTTTCTCAAGTCCAGGGATCTGAAACAGGCGGCCCGCGAACCTTTTGTTAGCGGCCCACTCCGCACATGACTGTTTTTGTCCTAAGTTTTTTTTTCCACCTTCGTAATGAGTATTTTCATGAGCTACACTGAGGTGCTGGGTCTCAGGCATTTTTCTAGGGAGGTACTTCATGTAATCGCGATGTGTTGGAACATAAGCCTCCATGGAATCGGCGTCCAGATTAAGATCATTCTGCAGATCAGTATCAATTTGTGTTAGGTTTCTGAAATCGTGACGTGAAATTGACGTGTCAATTTTCTCTCTCTATTTTTCATTTTTCCAATGCATCTTGTCTTCTTTTTTTTATTATGCAGCTCGCTTTTTTCGGAAGGTGCCAATCGATGAGAAATGGCAATGTCTTTGTTAAAATGGCGACGTTTGGCAAACCCCCCTCCCCTGCTTTGAAATTCTTCCATGTCCGGTCCCCGGCGCGATGTACATTTCGTGACTGCTGCCCGCTGGCTGAAGTGAGTTTGAGATAGTGCGGAAAGACAGCCGCAAAAGAAAGGCAAAAAACCCGGGACGACGCGCTCCTAGCAACTCCATTTTTTTTATTCAGAATGCACATATATATATAACGCACTCCCAATGATTCACCACCATTGCGACCGATAACAGACTGTTACCTAAAACAGCACGTCATGCGCTGGCACGGGTCGTAGTAGGAATCCTATCTCTGTTTCACATAAACTGATAGAGGGATGGCTTAGTACGTCGAAGCTTCCGGTCTAATGTAAAAGGCCTCGGTGATTTCCTCTGAGTTTTCGCATGGTGCCTGCAAACCACTGCGGTCCTTTCAAACAGAGGCCTGCATAAGCTCTCCTTGAAGTCCTTGCAGTTCATGGCCAAGTGTGTCAAAGGCCTCCCAATGAAGGAGCTGTGGTATTCCCTTAAGCATGGTTCGCCTCGGTGGAACAGTAGCCATGACATCGAACATCATCCATGACATCGAGCCTATACAAAACCGTGCAGTCCGTTTCATCTCTTGTGATTATTCACCCTACACTAGCATTTCAGCACTAAAAGCTCGCGCTCAACTTGAAGCTTTTCTCATCGCCGCAGAACTTCCCGCCTTTCGCTTCTCCACAATCTTTATCATCACCCATACCTTCACCGTATCTTCGCCACACCAACATCTATCTTTCCACGCACAGACGTTGTGTAGAATAACCTGCTATCCCGCATTGCCACTGAAGCAGATTACACAACGTTTCAGGAACTTTCACGCAACATTTCCGACTGGATATCCACCACGCATACTATTTTTAGGTTCCTTCATATGTTCTTCAGAGTTTTCTTGTTCTGATCATTTGGTAACAATTTTCACGACCATTGTACGTGCTGCATCGTATTTATTTGTCACTTGCAAACTTGTGTATCTTACAATCATGATGGCATTGTACTTTTTTTTCCTTGAATGCTGTATATTTTTTAGTGGCCCTTCATTTATTTCTGCATTTGTAAATTTTCTATCTCTCCTGTATTTTTCATTTTTGCAATGCATCTAGTGTTCTTTTTTGTATTATGCAGCTCGCTTTCGTTATTTTGTATATTCCCTTCTTGCTTTGTGTAAACGTACATCGTTTGATTAATGTGTCTGTTCCCCTATGTAATACCCCTTGCGGGGGGCCTTTAGGCGTAATTATGAAATATAAAAAAATGAAAC
>JALIZH010022093.1:0-101271 GCA_030522465.1 Rhipicephalus appendiculatus | reverse complement strand
AAATCTAAGTAAGGCGGTGTTACTGCATCTAGCTCCCCATTGAAACGCAGCTGCCGTATGCGGGAATCGATACCACGAACTCGATCCTAGCAGCGCAATATCTCAGCCTGCTAAGTAATCACCGTGTGTTGTATGCAAGGCCAATATAAATGCTCTGTGCAAGTACACAGCTTAAATCTCTTTACATTGAGCGGCAACAGGGAAATGTACCGCCGTCAGCTGAATAAAACACTTGTAGTGCTCACGGGACGGTATTTAAACTGTGGTGTATTAAGCTTACATACTACGCTGCTCTCACATTACAAATGGTTGACTCGGAGAGAGAGAGAACAACTTTATTGATTCGATCCGGCATAACAGGGGAGGGGGTAGGGATGGAGACTCTTGCGTGCCCGCTGGCCCTTCGGAGGCGGGGGCCGTACTACAAGCCCGAAGGCGAGCACTGGCCGCCTCGCGCTCCAAGGTGAACGTGGCACGTGCTGGATCTTGTCTCTGTGGGTAATCTTGCCTTCGTTGTGATGCTCCGTATCTTCGTCCTAGACCTTCGTCCATCCTTATCCGTTGCCCCGCGAGCGAGACGACGTTTCGGGTTTCTGCCGGTCTAGGAGCTCGAGGACGTGTTGGACGACGGCCCGTTGAGTCTCGAGGTCTGTGCTGGTAATCTTATTGCTGATCTTGTCTGGCATCTCGAGGTCTTGGGTGTTGGGTGCGGGAGGCGAGCATTCCCAGAGTATATGGCTCTGCGTGGCCCGTGCCTTTTTACACCGTTGGCACGTGTCCGTGTGATATATTTCCGGACAGACAAAGCCAGCTCACAATCTCGAAATACACAGCGGTTGTCTATTTGCTGTAGCTTCGGTTCACAAAAGTACTTGCCTTTCAAATGAACCCGGCCATCGCGTTTCTCCCCCGTTAATAGTTAGTAATACTGTGTACGACAAAAAAATTCTTCAAATAACAAGACCGTAAAAGCACCGCTTAGTGCGCCGAACTGCCATAATCCACTCCTGACGCCTTTGCTTTCCTCGCAATGTTTGCATTGGAAACGGTGCAACTTGACGCGCCGTTTTCGGCTCACAATGCGGCAGGGAGTGCGATGCCTGCTTCCAGGATGACGAAGGAGCGGCGCCCATAGCGTGAAAAATACTAGATAAAAGCCCCAAAGAACACGTTTCCGCGCGCGCAATGGGAAAAGCAAGCAAGCGCGACCCGTCCGAGCGACCGGAGGTTTCCCCTCTCTCCGCTAGGGCAGCGGACGGCGCTGCGCAAACTTGAGGTTGGGTTCCCTATGAGCCCAACCTGTTTTTCACATCGGGATTCTGGCGGCGGAGCGCCGCAGCTTTAGCGGGCAAACAAGCTGGCAACCAGTACAGTTTTCTTCTGCTCGAGCCGTACGGCTGTCCTCGCAGTTTATTTCAGCTCTGCTGGCACTTAGTTCAGGTTATTTCTGGGGCCGTATTCCAAGGCGATCACCTTTGAGATATCTATCACTTTTAATGCGCGTTGATTGGCGGGTTGGAGGGTAGGTAAGTTGTCACTTTAATCATTGCACACGCAGGATTCTGCGGCAGGCAAAGCAGCGGTGTCGCCGATAGCGGTAGTGTCAGAACACGGCCCGTGTTTGAGCACTGATTACACGGTAAAGACGCGTGTCAAGAGAAGGAAACATAATGTGCAGCATTGCAATGTGCACTGTTGGTACCTGTTATCCGCGAAAGAACAAAAACTGCCGATATCGGCGATCACCGTATCCTTCCTTCGTACGCGGTGCCCCACGCGCGACAGCAGCGAGGTCAGTCTTCAGCAGCTCTAGTAAAGCAGGTTTTTCTTCCAATCCAGCCATTCCGCCAACAACACCGTTTCCACCGAAACAAATCACAGCCCTCCACAATGCTCGATGCTTGTCAAAGCACTCTAAAGGCCTAACCCCACGTACCCGTTGCAGCGCGTCGGCGCGTGGCATTTGACGCGGCGTCGCGCCCTCTTCCTATGGAGAGAGAAATCACGCGGCTGTGCGAAGCTGCGCGCCCTCTCTCCATATGGAGAGGGCGCGACGCCGCGTCAAAAAGCCACGCGCTGGCGCGCTACAACGGGCGCGTGTGGTCAGGCGTTAAAAAGCACGGCGCGCTTCGCGTTCTGTAGGCCACCATGTTGAATACTCTCAAACCGGTCTGCTGGCAGCGGCTGCAGGTCAGCGGAGAGGCTGCGGTCGAGAGTAATCCAGCTGTTTTCTCCTGGGGCACCGTCCGTCGTGTGGATGCGCCTGCAGGCGGATCATCCGCGGATTAGCCGTCCGCGTCTGAATGCACCATCAGCGCAGCGGCCGCGTTTACGAAAGGAGCGCGCTGGTAACACACGAAGTAACAATTGTTACAGTTGTTCGCGCTCGTCTTGTGTATACTTGTGCGGTCGTTTCGTGCGTCTTTTTTTTGTGTTAGAGCTGCGCGCTTTAGATGTCGAGCTGTGACAGTTAGTCCGTGCACGTCCTGTGTATGCTCATTTCGTGCGTCCTTTCAGCTTGAGGTGCACGCAGCAAGTTTCAAGCTGCTTGCCGTTCTTCGCGTGACACTTCAATTTGTTGCTGTAGCATTCATTCCTTCGCCCTTGTGGTGAAACAATCCACTATAAACGCTCAGCTACCTCTGTCAAGACACGTTGCACTTTCGTGTTATACCGATTCCTTTGACAGAGGGATCAACCATGCTTTTTCCAAGCCTTGCGGCACTCGTCGTTCCACCAGTGCACACGACGTTTGCCTGTTGCCCTGGTTACTTGTGGTATACATTTGGAAGCGGCGTTAAAGATAAAAGTGCCTAAAATACTCGACAGCAGCGTCAATACTTAACCCATTAAGGCCTAGTGTACTTTATAAAGTACACTTCCTTTTCGGGAATAAAAAATGCACAACATAATATACTGATCTTGCTCATTGGAATTTCGGACGTCAAATGTTGCAGCAAGATAATCCTAATATTCCAAATTGACTAGGTTATATTTAACACGAAAGTGTTTTATGCCGGGGTCCACCAAGATTTGAGTGACGTATTTCCGTCACGGAAATGACGTCGAAAAAATACGCATGATCAGAAGACAAAGAAAAAAAGTTGCGTCAACGGGAGTCGAACCTACTACATCTCGGTCGGCGACAAGAGATGCCGGGCACGCTAACCACTGCGCCACGGCCCCATACTCTGTAGGCTTTAAAAACAAGCCTTTTATATCTACCACTGTCCTCGCACAGTGCTTTTGCAAAAGTGAAGTATATCATTATGAGCGTGAAATGCACGTTTAATTCCTTCAAAGCGTCGTTTCTACGCATCCGTCCCATTCGGCGCGTTTCGAATAGAAAAAGTGCAATTTTGCCGACGCATTAACACACTGCCAGGTGGCGACCTTACCCCCTAGCAGCGGCATTGCTCATAGCATCCGTCCATACCAAAAATAGCTCTGCGAAGCGCGAGGGCTTCTCGTGGCCGTGACTCCGCGTTCGAAGCCACCAACGGGGAAGACACGACACGCGTTGCGTTTGCCTCTGGTCGGGCAGCCGGGCAGCGTTGTTTGGCGACCTTAGCCCAAGTACGGCGTCCAATCAGGGACGCTTCTCTGGCTGTCGCACCGCTTTCTCTAATTCCGCTGTCACCTTACAGCTACCACGAGCATCTATGATCACAGGGGTCTGTTCAATCACCGATCATGGACGTTAGTCGTCGGGATACAGATGTACCACCAAGCGTCAACGTGGGTGCATCCACGTTAAACGGTGCTCTAACTGTCATACACTAATAGACACTGTGCAAGCTATCTTATATCAATGTACAGTAAATATTCAACTACTTATGTAAGGACACGTTTCACTTTCGTGTTATACCGATTCCTGTAACGGAGGGATCAACCATGTTTTTTTTTTTCTGTCCAATGAGTAGTTAAACTTTAGCAAAACGAGAGCCCATCAAACGTACGTGGTCAGTACTCCGTTTCATAAATTTGTTTCAGGTTTTACAATTTACACGTTGAAGCAACGGATGGCTTGTGCTTCCGCAAGAACAAAATAATCCCTGCACAGCGCGAGAAGTGTATAGAGTGCATGGTTTTGCTCTGAGGTATAAGCAAATGTGGGTGTACTTTGTATCTTACAATGGGACTTCGTGGGAGCACACATGTGCCTATGGTTGTGCGTTGCCTCTGACATTGAACCAGTTATTTTCTTCAGAAGAATGCCGTTTTTTCGGTTATCTGAGACTCGCGAGGCTGCCACAGATGCCGCTGTGAATATACGAGAGCCCGTTGATGTTTTCACTGACGCTTCGGACCCTAACATAGAAACATAGGAGGCAGACCCGTAGCCAGAAATTTTTTTCGGGGGGGCACACCAGTTGAAAACCATGAAAGCCACCTATTTTTGTCATTTATTCACGGTAAAACACCCACCTCTATCCGAATTTCGGGGAGGGGGGGGGGAAGGAGGGGGGGCTAGGCTACGGGCCTGGTGGGAGGAAAGAGGGGAATGACGATGGTACGAATGAATGCTCTCTGTCAACAATAAAAAACCTGGAACGAAAGGAACACGGGGAATATAATTTCTGCTTTCATCCAGGAAACAATTTTGTTTCGTAAAGGCCAAAGGCAAAAGCAAAGTTTCTATGCGGACGAACGACAACACAGTAGTTTCTATGCTCTGTGACCAGGTACGTGGCCATCCACTGAAAAGAAAAAAAAAACATAGCGCCATTGCCAACCCTCGTCAGCAGCTGTAACAATGGCATGAAAGGGGCTAAGCTCTACGATCATGCTGCGAATAACTACAGATATTTCATCCGTGAGAAAAAGTGGTACCAGCCCCTATTTACCCAGATGATGAAATGGCTGCAGACAACGCATACAGGGTCTGCTACTGCACTTGAGGTTTTAGCAGACCCTCTACGCCTTGACTGTTGTCCCTTTATAGCATAATAGCGAGACACTCACTGGGTCTTGTTGTACCCAACAGAAGTATCAAGAGCTCCCTAGCGTCCGTTGTGCTTGCTATTACACTCTATCTATACGGACATTTTCACAAGAAGCTTGGAAAGCAATTCATGAATGCCACAATACATTGAAATGGTGTTGCAAGAAGGGTGACGTAACGCTTTCCATAAAGCGCTGATGCTTCAATAAGTTGCGTGGGCCAAGATAACTTTGGTATTTGTTTGGCAAGAGACTAGCGAACTGTCCATTCCTGCATCACCCTAGCACATCATACCATCAGACGTGTTGCTAACTCTAGGGCCCAGCGTACTTTCTAAAGTACAGTATCATAACTTTCGCAAAAATTCATGAAACTCTATGAAAATTTGCACGTGTTGTTTTCTATAGCATTTAATTAAATATGCGATATCTCAATAAAATCCGACCAGTACATTTCTGTGGGCCTTAATGGATTAAAGAAGCCATGTCCGCCCACGAGATGTTAGTAATGTTGTAGAACTCCTCCCAATTGGCTTTGTCAAGCTTCCACCGAGGAGCCTGAGGTGGAGATACATTTTTTTTGCGTTTGGAGGAGTATTGGGAAGTGGTCACTCCCATAAGTGTTTTTAACCACTTCCCAGTTAAAATCAAGTAAAATGGATGGAGGGATGATGCTAAGATCAATGGCTGAATACGATTTGTTTACGATGCTAAAAGACGTGCGTTCTTTTTTGTTGAGTAAACATGCGCCTGTGGAAAATAGAAAATTCTCAATGAGGCGGCCTCGCGCGTCGGTTCGAGAGTCGCCCCACAGGCTGCTGTGAGCATTAAAATCACCGAGAACGAAGTAAGGCTCGGGCAACTCATAAATAAAAGATTGAAATTCGTGTTTGTTAGTTGGTAGTGTGGGGGGTATGTATACTGAGCAGATAGTGATCAGTTTATTTGCAGTTATAGCTCGAACAGCTACTGTTTCAAGTGCCGTTTGGGGCGAAAAGTGCTGACATGCTACGTTTTTGTCTAGTTTGACGGGTACGCCGCCAGATGATGCGAGAGCATTCTGGCAGTCTTTCCTAAAAACAACATAATGACGGAGGAAATTTGTCTATGTAGGATTAAGGTGTGTCTCCTGTACACACAGAATAAAGTGGTATTTCGGAAAGTTGTCTTTTTTAGTGGGGAGATGTTCCAAGATTGCGTCGGTGCGCCACCTCTTTGAGGGGCGATCAGTTCGGTGAGGGTTAGAGGATCCCATCAGTTGGGTCATTTATTCGGCAGCCATGCAAGCCGCCCACCTCCGAGCCCAACGAGGGGATGCTACGAGACGCGGAGGAAACGTAAGAGCCAGCTGTACATGGCCGCTATAACCTTACTATGTCTACGCAAAGGTTGGATGTCGACACCAGGTTAACCCTAGCCGCCGAGAAACGTGGATTTAAGGTAAAAAAGAAGTGAGGAGAAGACAGGAAAGATCAAAAGTCAGAGAGAAAGAAGAAGATGAGAGAGAGAGGGACAGGAAGAGGCGACTGCCGGTTTCCCCTGGGTGGTTCAGCAAAGGGATGCCGTCTACGTGAAACATGGGGCCAAAGGGGTGTGTTGCCTCTGCCGGCGAGCCTTAAAGGTCCAATCAACCGGCGTCGGCTCAACCCCCAGGATCCCCTTTTTCCGGACACAGCTCAGCCACGCACAGCGAGGTGTGGGAGGAGGTTGAAACCCCCCCCCCCCCCCCCCCCGTTAGCTGGGGTCCGTGGTGTCGAGACTCACCAAACGTCTGCTCGCGCAGACGCCCCTACGGGGTGCTCTTCGGAGAGCATAGTGTGGGGTGACATTGATGTAACCTAGCTGGTGTTGTATTTGTGTTAGCAATCTCCTAAGCGTGTTTTATGTGGTGCAAGATAGTTGGAATACGTCGTTGAAACATCTCAGACACAGTACCCCGTAGCTACGCAGTCATGCGACCGAGTTGGAGTCGGTCCGTGCCTTTGAAGCGCGAAAAACACGAGGACGAAGGCGAGATACAAAGAAGACAAGCGCTTTCTAAGAGTTGTTTTTATTACCGGAAAACTCCCTTTTTTTATTTAGGGAGAACTTTGTTAGGACAAAAAGTCTGAGTTTTCCGGTAATAAAATCATTTGTTAAAAAGCGCTTGTCTTCTGTTTATCTCGGCTTCATCCCCGTCTTTTTCGCGCTTCATAAGCTTGAGCAGTACATGTAAAGCTGCTATGGGGGCTAGTTGATACGATTGCACGGCTTATTCGCGCTTCCAGGAACTAGACGAAGTGACCACAGAAAGTGACCGCCCTGTGCGTGTCTTTCTGTAGTCACGCCGTCTAGTTTCTGGCAGCGCGAATAAGCCGTGCATGAACAGCACAGTCTTCGGGAGAAGATGCCCTTACAGAAGTGCTCAGGCATTGGCTTTCTCCTTGTTGTTCCATACGAGTGAGCCATAAATCGGTGGATGCCTAGTAAGCAATGACTACTGGAGTTTGTGAATAAACCCATTAATATAGCGCTAGTAGTGCACAATACTCCGAAAGCTGTGTAAAGCACAATGGCTCTCGCAACTCCACCGGTTCATCCTCACAAAACTGGGCACAGACCTGCTCGAAGTGCACGTTTGTGTGCCCTATACATTTAACCAGAGGCAGGAAATACTATGTGTGGGCAGCAGACGCATCAAGCTGTACCTGTTTTCAAGGACCATACATGCCTAGCGTAATGTTACAAGAAGAAAGGCAGGAGAAGTGCTCCTGTAGGAGTTATGGCAGGACAAGCACAACACATGTGCTATACATGGACGCCGCAGGGCCTATTGTAAATTGTTTGAACATCCCACGGGAAAGTCATGCGCATCTAATGACTTTGACAACGACTTCGAGGAAGTGAACGTTGAGAAAGAGAGCACGCACTTTGACATGGATGTTTAGCATTACGTCTTTTTTTCTCTGGCACATTTAGGCGCCGAAGCGCAGCTTTACCACAGGACCAAATAAGGGAGTGACGACCATAGTGGTTTCAGCCCCTTTAGTATCGCTGGTTAATTACGCCTCGGTGAAAATGTCAAACCCAACTCACGCAGAGCAGGCAGCTATTGCCTTAGCTATATCGTCTAACCTGAATGCTGTTGTCCTCACATACTTTTAGAACTCCTCTCCAAGTGCTGCTAAACTGAACGGGAAGAGGGCAGGAGCTCAGTAAGTGCATGCCAGGCCAGATTGTCCGACAGAAGTGGCCCCAAATGTTCCAAATAAATAAAATAAAAAAGTGGCTAAGTGGGCGCAGAATTAAATTCAATGAAAATTTAATTCTCGGAGAACTGAAGGCTGGCGGCGAGACGCCACGTTGCATGCTATTGCCTATGCCTTCTTATAGGTATAATGCGTCTCCCAATGGTACTAGGAAACCGCTGACGATTGCAAAGTACTCTGTGAATGCTATAATACAACCTGTCGGGACAGAAAAAAAATTACACCATCTCCCACTAAAGGGAACCATGAGGGGATGCGAAGCAGCATTGGGGGTGCACACCAAGTTTCCGTTTACGTTCTCTCGGCCGTCGAAGGCAAGCGTCGGCGTCGAGCTACCGCTTCCACTACAGCGACACAACGCGAGTCTGCGGCGAGGGTAGCGAGGCTTTTGAGACAACTGCAGCGACCGGGAACCGACGAAGCGACCGCACGATTCAAGCGGTACTTCCTCGACCGAGCGCACGCGGTTACGTGAAATGGGGGAGGGAGAGGATGGAGTGGGTTTACAGGCTGCAGCGCGGGGGGGAGGAGAGGAGAGAAGGCGACTGAACGCCTGCGCAAACGCCCGTGTAAAGGAGGAGAGTGCGCGGCCGCAGCGCGGGGGAGGAGGAGCGCTCTACCAACACCACCTAAATACTGAAGGCCTCCCCATGCTGCAGTGACGTCACGGAAGTCAGATCGGCCTGGCAGAAGGCTTCACTGCGCCGAAACGGTTGTATCGAGTTCGCTACCTGCCTGTTCGCATGCAAACAGCCCATGAATTTAAGTTTACCCTCTGAAATTCTTCTTACACAATAGGTTTTGAACATAACCTATTCCAATAACGTCGTTTTCTTTCTGACGCGCAAAAAAAAATCGTCCGCGGACCTGTGGCTGTCGGCATGCAAACCCACCATCCCATTTTTTTTTTCAGACATTTATGTACACAACCGTAACATTTCTTTTTTTTTGTTTGTTTTTAGTATTTCCTGACAACCATTACCGTTGGGACATTTAGCAAACACACGTTTTCCTGGCATGACTTTGATACCTCGAGATTGCATGCAGGAAGTATTTTGAACTTGACTAATGCAGCAATCTCCAGTAACACAGTTATAAATACAAACGAAAGTCAACTTTTTCATTCATTTATTGCACCCTCAACACTTCAAAATGAACATGGCATACCAGTACCTACAACCAAATAATTTCGCATGCAAACAAAACAGTACAACCTATTGCAAAACAATGTATGCGGGTCTGCGAATGCAGCGTCTTACAAAATATGGTCTGCATATGCAGCTAAAGAAGATCAATATTGCAGTGTCTTAAGCTTTCGCTTTTTTTCTTGTTTGCTGGCCATAAGCTGGTCATTGTTCTTTTTACACAGATTGCTTAACCCTTTCAGACGCCACCTATGAAGAACTGTCTGTAAATGGGTCAAAATAATACAACGTTATTTCAATGCACTCAGTATACGGTTGCAACAAAAATAATGTCATAATAATTATGTGTGTTACAGTAACTGATTCTAATTAAGTGGTAATTAAATATCTGTTTATCCTGAAGTCAACCATGCTCTATTTTGGCATAAATAGAATGAAATCTCGGGCTAGAAATATAGTACAAGTTCACTTTTCGTTATGTACACTTAGAGCAAAGAAAAAGTATACTTTTAACATGGCTCGCAGGACGCGCATCATGGAACGACTCGCCGAACGGGGTAGTGCCTTCAGTAATGTGATCATACGGAACAGTACGCTGCGAAATGAAGTTAAATGAAGGTAAATTATTATGCAGCAGGTTCAATCTCTCCGAAGCTCAATGTATCTCGCTCTGCCTGAGCCCTATAGTTGATACAAGGAGCAAAAACAAATCATATACACAATTGTGTACATAGCGTCTCAAAGGGTTAATGAAAATATTCGCAGCAGCACTAAGAATATACTTCATGACGTGCTGTGGTGAATGCCCCCGGCCAAAAGTGTCAAGGTCTTCATCGCTGTCGGTAAGCGATGACGTCAAGGCAACAAGAAACTCTTTTTGCTTCGGAGAATCATAAAACTCGGTCGCATTTTTCTCGCTTACGAGTTGCTCAAGCACTATTTCCATTGTCAAAACTGCCTGCACAACTACAGGTTGAGGAAACTTGAGCCCGCCTCTCGTGGCAGTGGCAATAAGTGAAAAATCATCGTTCTCAAAACTCTCGTCTTCTAAAACAAGATTGTCCTTGCAGGAGGTACATGCAAGCTTTTTTACAGCTGTATGTGCGCAGTAGCCTGCCACATAAGTAATGGCAGGAAGCATCGGCTGCTTCTTCGTGATGTCTTGCTCCCTTACGGCAACACCAAACCGCTTCAAATGCTGTGGGTCGTCAAGAGAGCCACATGGGGTGAGAACATCTAGATTAGGGAGTTCGGGGAGCTCGAGCACTTTTTGCAATCTGAGCTTGTGCTCTGACTCGTATATCTGCCGTATAGACATATAGACACGTGATACTGCGCTCCTGACAATTGCCGATACTTTCCAAATCTGTCCTCTAGGCAGTCGGTTTGAAACTTCCCCAGCAACACGTACGAGAAGCCGAGCTCTTCAATGCAGTAGCGGGTTACTTCTACAAGGGCATGACAAGTGTGGCGGAATGCACTGTGTGTTTCACGAGTCAGGTGGCCTGCACCATGCTTCAGACTCTCCCAAAAATCCAGCCAATCAATTACGCTGTTGAGGAAATCTATCTGAGTCGAAGACAGACTTCTCACGGGCTCTTGAAAGCCGTCGCGCAGGCGCTGTCCCTTGTGAGGCGTTTTGACGTTTACAATGTTCCACCACGTCAAGACGATGCGGATAAACTCCGCTGTGCCTTTGGCATGTTGAAGTTGAGCTAACTTAGAACTAGTCAGTGCTGTAAAAATTGAAAGGTTGAAGATCTTCTGGACAAGCTTGACGTTCTGGCGCTCCAAGTTCGATGGATTTAGTGCTTTTACAGATAACGTGGGGGCCAACCGCAAGAGCTCATCGCTTTCCTCTTCATGCGCCTTCCTCAAAGTGCAAAATGATGCTGTGAACACTTGTCCATCACTAGAATGTTCAGTGATGTCCGGGAAAAAGCATGCAAGTCCCTGGATTTCGTTGATCAAGCCAGTTGTTACGGATACGCTTGAGAATGTGCACACTGTCCAATACAAAAAACAAAGGTCTTGAAGGATCAGATGGGTGTGCGTAAACAATATTGAATTTGGGTAGATCAGAAAAAAAAGACATTGCTTTGCGGTTAATGGAATTATTGTCAGAAATGACTGCGATCACCCGAAGTCGAGCGTCTTCTAGCTCTTTAATGAGGCGTTTGATAAAGTAGTGCAATTCTTTTTTAACGAGTTTCGAAACAGGCAGAATATGCACAACATCTTTATTGGATGACAAAAGGCTCTGAATAATGAAGACGTATGCTGTCCTTGCAGCAATGTTGCTGTTCGTGGCTGCACCTGCGCCTCAACTTTGATGTACTTCGCATGAACTTGTAAGCATGTGTCGATATTGTGAACATAATACTGGCAAACACAAGTAAGTCGGCTGGATACCTCGCTCCATTAGTCAAAACAATCTGAACTTGCTGCCTCAGAAACTTCATCACTTCTGCCTGCCAGTCAGATGGAAACTGTAATCATGACAGTTCTTCCAAGTGTGCCAATGTACGGCGCAAAAGAAGCTCAATACTTGCCTCATCATTTTGGGAGCACTTTACAATTTCTTCTACGCGGTTAAGTGTATCACCCAGTTGTCTAATGTCCGAAATTGAAACAGGGAACACAAAGGTGCCTACCTTTTCAATCCGTGTCTCTCCAAAGTATACTTTGAGACAGAGATCGGTACATACACCTACAGCACAACGCACTACCGGCGCATCTTGAGGCACAAAGTTCAAGAACCACACACTGTCTTTCACTATCACCATGGTCCTTCGAAGGACCATGCTATCACCTTGCTTCCGAAGTCTCCCACCAAAAGCTTGCTCGTGTGACACAAGAAGTCCTCGAAAGAGGAGATGGCGTTGCTCTTCTCGTCCTCTTGTTGAGTGATGAGTGACTCTTGTAATGCATCTTGCAGTGCTTTGGCCTCCACATGAGCCCGTTTTTCTTCTGGGCCTTCGCGGGCCGCACTTTTTTCCTGAGAAAGATGCGTGGGTCAGCCAGGAAAAATGCTTGGAACAGTTCCAGGCTTTAGGCGCCTGAGTTTAAGCGGAACTTCAATCACCTTGCCAATGACTGTGTCCGCGTAGCTCGTTGAGGTGACAAAGTCACTCGGGTGAAAGTGCTTTTCGCAGAGCTGGAATCAGACAGAACATTACATGTAAATTAACGACAGAAATACTGAGCAGTCCTTATAATTATGCGACCACAAATGCAACTATGAGAGCAAGGTGCATGAAACGAAAAGGCAGATTTCCTTACCACTGTGAACTTTGATGGCGCAAAATCCTTACGCGGCACGGCGCGCGTCCACGCTGCTCTTTCAGCGGCGTTGACGGGGAGCCTGTAGACTCGAACGGTGGGTCCTCCGGCATTATTAGAATTGCAATTGAGAGCACAACAACAGTCAGGCATTGTGGTATATTTGTTAATGCATGTCCGTGGCAGCAATACCGAGTTGCGTGACAGTGAGAGCTCGTTTGCTTGCGACCGCCACCAAAACAACGTGGTTTGAGCACAATGTGGCCAGACCACAACACACTGCTACAAACAGAACTTTAAAGTTTTGAAGGCTGAAATGCAGCGCCTGTTGTAAAATACATCATGGACAACGGTAGTATTCAAGCCATGTAGCAAGAAAAAAACCTTTTGAGCGAAGGATGACACTACTGGAGCAAGTTTTTGTTAACTTGTTTGCGAAAAAAAATACCGCAGCATGCGATGGCCCCGCATTAGTTCACAGCCGTAAGCCGTGACAAGCCATGTCGCTCTCTCGTCCTTCCTAACCTCCTCTCAATCCGCCGCCGATCTGACTGTGGTGACGTCAGGCTGTTGAGGAGAGGGGACGGGAAGGCCTTCTCATAGTCTAGGTGGTGTTGGCTCTACCCGCTTTATACGCGTAGTGCGCCGGCTATAGAGGCGCCACTGAAAGCCACCTAGCGGGCGCCGGCGACAGTACACTCGGGGAGCGGAGCAGACGACGGCGCATTGCATAGCGTTGCTGCAGGGGAATGGCTGAAGTACGCGGCTGCGATTTTCCATACGTGCAGGTGCCTGACAGCTACTTCTGCGGTGACAGCTGCAGGAGGAAAGGCGCGGGCCTCTACAAAAAGTGTCCACGTGCACAGAAGTGAACAGGAATTTGGGACAATCCAGTGCGTATATAGACGTGCCAGGTGCATCCCGCGGACCAGCGTGACAAAGCCCAGCTATGAAGTGGAGCTCGTGGTATTAAAGCTTGTTGTTGGGCTAGTTGGTAACTCGTCATATTGAAAGTAAAATTTAGAGTAAGCTTCTAATAACAGACGTGCTGATGATTTCACGCTCCTTCCGAGAACTTGCGTATCTGTAAACCATGGTTCACATCCACATGCGGCAGCATGTGCCGCAAGGTGCGCGTAGTGTTATCCTCGTTTATCTTAACTTTTAGCGCATGCTCCCCTAAAGCCGGTCATTTAAGTATCTCTCGGTTTGCCCGACGTACACTTTTCCGCGAGATACTGGAATGGAGTGTACAACCCCCGTGGAAGCACTTAACGAAGACCTTCTCATGTTTTTTTCTGGCAGCCGCGTCTCTTGCCATTTCAAATGCGCGGGCACAAATTGCCGAGTTTTTCTGGCGCCGAAAAGACCAGCGGCACACCATGTCTTGCAGCCACCTTCTTAAGGTCGTGGGAGAGCTTATGCAAGTACGGCATCACTTGAGGCTTGGAACCCGATGGATCCCAAAAAGCTTAGCTCCATCCCTTTGTGTTCCACGTTTCAGCTTCTGCATAAGTGACTCGGCGACCGTGTGGAATCATCGGAACGTCTGTCACTACAAGCTTATTTTATTGAAAAAAAACAGGGATCGTTGTGTTAGCGAGCCGTCCGTGATGTTGTATCAAAAGGAAATATCTTTTCTCGAGGCAAGGTGTTAGTGCTCCTAGCGGCTTTAGGCTATCTCTTTCTTTTTTTTTTGTAACTTTGTTGGGTGGTGACTGGTTCTTGTATTGCTTGGTGAATCTTTGCGCAAGCTTCCAATATTGTTGATCGTTTTTTTTTTTTTTTTTTTTTTTTTTTTTTTTTTTTTTTTTTTTTTGTTGCACTCTTCCTGTGCGTATAAAAGAAGGTCAGTCACGCACAAAAAAAACAGTTGGTAGCGAGCGCTGTGTGTGGTGTGTGTATCCTGAGTGAAAGCGTGTGTGAGTGTTTCGAGGATTTTTCCAAGTTGCGCCAAATTTTACTTTCAAAAGCTCGTGATAAGTAGCCGGTTTGTTTTGTTCACTGATGCGACACCTCGTTCAGTTCTCGTTCTTCAAATTCAACCTTTGTTGCAATGTTGTTTCTGTACGTATTATTAATAAATACACATCGTATGGGCGGACTGATATTTAAATGTTCCGAACTCGCACGGCGAGATGCCGGCACATGTAGCGATCTTGCGACCGCTGATTACACGTGTCATCGCCGAACAAATGCCACCAAGAAAATCAGTTGTGGCATTAATATTGCAGATGGAATCCCTGGTAAGGAAATCGCCCCAAACGCACGGGTACATAAGCTGAGAGCCAGCGCCGCACCGCCGATGCCATCCCACTACGTCCGTCGATCTGCGCTACCCGCTGCTGTTTTAGCAACTTGAAATCCTCTCGCTAACCTGCTTCAAACTGTACGGAGCTGTAGTGTGAGTACGTTAGCGCTTTAGTGTTACAGAGAGAGAATCCGCACGATGTATTTAAAAGCGGAGAAGCGCCGACCACGTTAGATAGACACGTCAGGAAGGCCTCGCGGGGAATGAGTAAAACCGCGTTGCGGGGCGAGATTTTGTAGGTGTTTGAGCATCCCACCACACAGCAATTGTTTTTTGACATATCTTGAACTCCGGCCACCACACACATGCGTCGGACACTGCTTATTTCACTCCGAAAAGGTGAACGACGCGCGGACACACGAACAACGACGTACAAACCTACGGCGGACGTCTGCTCACTGCCCCGAGAGTAACGAGCAAGTTCGCCACCACTGGCGCTTCGGTCGGCGTGCACTAGGCGTATATTCACACTTGAAGGAGAGGAGACTAGAGGAGGAGAGAGTTGCGCATGCGCCGCGAGAGCAGAAGCGAGAACGCAGGAGAAGCGCAAGCAGGTGGTAGGAGAGAAGTGGAGAGAGTAATGCGCAGCTGTTGGAGAGAGGGAAGGAGGAGAGTTGCGCATGCCGTAGTGTGAGTGCGGACGCCGCGGGGCATAGACCCGAGCAAGAGATGTTCCGCATCCAAAAATATCATTTACCATGGCAGCCAGGCCCCACTTGTTGTCGTAGGCGAACAGGCGGTTCGTAGTTGGGGAGTAGGCGTGAATGGCGCAGTGTTGGGCCGAGCATGTTATCTGAAACTCTTTCCTTTTACCCTTCTTCATGGTTGTAGCTGGGCACACCTGAAAGTACACAACGTAATCGTGTACGTGATGGCACTTCCGAACATTTTCGCTTCCCTGCCGCATGCTGGGTGATCGTCGTGACAACGTCGTGTGCAAGACGAACGACTGTTAAGAGACACGCAACTTGTAGAATTAACAATAAAACATTGCAAAAAATAGAAAATGCTTTGAGAATTTGTACAGGGTTGTGGTGGGTGCTTATGCTCAAGTGCAGAGCGCAAGTTTGGTGCGGGACATAGAAGAGCACACACAGCACAGGACATGCGCTAACTTGCAACTATCTTTACTGTGAAAAAGCTTCCTACATGTAAGCAATACTGCACAGCCAACACGCGCAAGCACACTGCCCATCATAACCACACGAAATAAAAGAAAGACATATCACCATAGTGTAGAATAGAACATCAGCTCTAGATATTCCTTTTCTTTGTTGCGCAACACCACAAAAGTACCACTGACGCAGACACTCCCTTTTTTAAATGCGAATGCATTTCTTAGTCGGGCTATGTCAGGAGGCGTTGTCCGGCGTTGTCCGCGGAGGAGGAGAATAGGTTGAGGAGGTGTCCGCGCACCGGCAGGTGTTATCTCTCCACTCTCACTCCCTCTCCCATAGCAACAACTGCGGGCGCGCGCGCTTATCCTCGCCCCTAGCAACCGGAGCATGTGGGGCGAGAGAGTGTAGGAGAGGCTAGGTGCAGTGCTTCGCCGCTCCTTCTCTCACCGTTCGCTCTCTCTCCTCCCTGCGCCCCACTCTCCCGTCCGCTCAAGCCTCACTCTCGACCGTTCGCTGGCTGGGCGCCTCTCAAGGCGATGGCAGAAGTCGGTGTCGGCGCAAAAAATGCATTCGCATTTCCTCACGATTTCCCTTCGGGGAGGTGGGGGGCATTTTTTTGTGATACGCTGCAACAAGTTCTCTGGCCACCAAATTCCTACTCTTGCCCAGAATTCGAATTGCAGTAAGCGTTGGTTCCCTGGCACAGGGCGTGTACAGTCATAGGCGTGCGCAGGGTTCCTCATCAGGGAAGGCAAGGTTTCATCGAAGTGCACCATTGGGACGAGTCCAAAACACACCTAGTGTCAAAGCTTGGGCGTGTCGGAGAAACAATGGAAGGAACACAGCGCACAAGAAGGCGGTGGCAAGGAAGGGTGACGCACACACAGCGCTGACTTAGAACACTTTGTTAATCGGAAGGGAAGGAGGTACAGCTGTCATTTTTATGAAAGGGAACACGCGAGCGCATGGCCCGTGCGCTCCGGCGGCTGCTTGCAGCGCGTTCAAGCGGGAGCGAGAGCAACCACAGCTTCTTTTCGCGTCACCTCATGGCGAGCAAAACAACCAGTCAATGATGATATGGAACCGGAGGCAAGATTTCAACCCCCTCCCTCTTCAAGACGATTACGCACGAAGCCGGGCCCGGTCTCTTGCGTAATCGCCTTGAAGGGGGAGGGGGGTTGCAATATTGCCGCCTATTCCATATCACCATTGACTGGTTATGAAAGGGAAAATTGACAACCACCCGTTTGTAGCACGAAGCCACAAGGAAATCCGTACGGATTTCACAGAAAGAAGCTTCTTAGTTGCCGAAAAATTCGTCCTGGTCCGGGGTTCGAACCCGGGACCAACGCCTTTCCGGGGCGGTCGCTCTACCATTTTCACTATGTTTCACTATGTACAACAATAGCTATAGGTTATTCGGCATTTTACTTGGTTGTGACGCATCTGAGTGGCATATGTATAAAATGTTCCTCCTTCCCTTCCTATTAGTAAAGTGTTGTGAGTCAGCGCTGTGTGTGCGTCGCCCTTCCTAGCCACCGTCTTCTTGTGCACTGTGTTCCCTTCAAAAGGCAACGTTATTCACAATGAACCAAACAAAAATAAAGAAAATCGGACGATGAAGCACGTGCTTCTCAAAGTGGCCTGCCTTTGCTGCCTGGCTTTCCGGAAGTAATGATGAGATTGGAATGCAACAGTTCTTGGTATGCAACATCAGCGGCCTTCGGCCGCCATTGTTGTCCAAAACCCGTGTGTCCATAACTGCTCTTTCAACGATGATGAGACAGGTGCGACTAGTAAAAGTATTGCGCTCCCCCACCCCCCAAGTGACTAGGTGGACCAGCCGCCGCCACCCTGCCTTCTCCGTCCGCATGGCTATGCCTACAGAGTACAGGTAAATAAAATGATGCTTTATTGAAAACAGAGCACTCGTGTTGCCGAGCTCAACCATGGACACACCGACTAGTTTGTCCGATACAGACCTTTCCACAAATCAATAGGATCTCGTACACAACGCCTACATGCCATGTGACGTCAGGCCTGGCATGCTCTCCCGACGTCGGTATCCTCGGTGGTCCCGAGATGCATGGGCAATGCCCAGCCAGTTCATACGGCTCCGAAAAAACAGCGGTGCACCTTACACCAAAAGTTTCAAGTTGTGCGACACTTTGTGCACATACCTTAAAATGTGCAAGTGCCTTGAATTTGGGCTGACTCTATGGTCAGCAATATCGAAGAGCGTATTTGGAAGGGGGTCAGAGAGGCTTCTTTTTTTGCGAGAAGTAGATTTGTTCCTTCATTTTTGCAGAGATGGTGACGCTGATGAGTTGCCCTGGATTGAATCTGTATTTAGTATATCATTTTTAGACGTTGCCTTCGGCCTTATTAACTCTGTAAAAGCACGAAGCTGTCCATTAGTCTTTCCGGCCTATGCAAACATCGTCGCAGTACGATGTCCGCGTTAAAAATAATAACAGGAATAATTCTGTGTTTATGATTTCGTACAAAAACCATCAACGAGGCCTACCGATGCTCTTTTGGGGGGTACACTGGCAGAAGCTGACAGGAAGCGGAGAAATTGGTTATTGGGGAAAATAGCGTGAGCTGTTAAGAACGTTACGAATGCAGATGCCCGCTAATACATTGTAGGCACCTTTGACAGCGAATACCAATATAAAAATGTCTTTCACAATATGCCGAAGTACAAGTGACATGTACAATAATCAGAGTCTATAATATATAGCTATGGTGTAGCTATCATGCAAACCAGCATGGGAATTAGCTGCATGTCGATACTGCTATTTAGATAATGATATGTAACCGACATATGACGTCCCGAATTACTGCTACGACTGCACATTACATCCGCTTGTGGACGATAGAGGAAGCGATGGGGAAGAGCTTTTATTCGAAGTGACCCTCGCCTTCAATCGGTATGGTAACAAGACAGTTACCGCTATTGGGGTGATTCCACGAGAGATCGAACATGCATGTCCGGTCGATATTTTTGTTTTGTCTGAGTTTTTTTATAAGTTATGCGGGCACATTCAAAGTGCACTGAACCGAAAATTTTATTTCCGAAAAACGCTCCGTGCGCAAGAAAAAAATATTTGAAGGTGGCGGCGCGGGCGTCTTGTTTTTGCTCACCGCAATATTTTTGTATTTCGCGGCCGAATTTAATGCGAACTACAAACGTTGCGCCGAAAATTATTTGTGGTGGTTTTAATAGGCAATACTGGGAACTACATCCATGCTTTTTTAATGCTGCCCTCCAAAGGGAAAAAATGTAAAAAAAATGGCAGACACGGTCCAAATTGGAAATGTTTGCTAAGTTTGATGCGTCTTCGCCCGTTTGCTATTTTACACGGAAACTTCAAAACTGTGTCACATATAAAAAAAATCTTTTAAAATAATTCGTCGAAAGATCGCTTCTCCACAAGCAGCGCAAAAAAGGAAAAAAATAATTAAAAAAGCAAGTTTTTCCAAAAAAAGCTCATTTTCAAGAAACAAAATAAAAAGAACCCGGTCTCAATTTGGACGAAATTTTTTTTAATCGAAGAGTGCTCATGTCAGTCAATGCACAGTTTCAATATCATATGTCCTCATTTGCTTTGTTAACGGGATATAACGGGTCAAAGTAACCCTTGCTGTACGTTCTCACTTCAGTGCCTTCGATGGTTGTTATCAGCTTGCATTGTGGCGCTGTTCAGTGTAAACGTATCGACTCGGTCTGTTCACCGCACACGATGCGCGTGGCCCATGGCTCGGTTCGAGTATTCTCTGTCGATTATTTACGCGTTCGCAAGAAGAAGATTGTTGAGAAAAACATTTTCGTTGCGTAAATATTTTTTTCTTTTTTTTCCATTACTGTTTTTGTTGTTGCCTACCTGCGGAGGCCACTGCCATATATGATGAGAATATTCGCGACAGAGATCTGCTGGCATTGCCTTACGCGTCTTATGGAAAACCTGTCTACATCTGAGAACCGCGATGAGGCAGACAAAGCATTTGTTGAGGAACATGAAACGATTAATATGTTGAACAGGTGCGTCCACCTTTCTTCTGATGCTTGTAGAGGAGGTTGCAGGCTGCAAACTGTGCACGCGTAGCCCTTTAGAGAGCGAAAGCAGCCCAACCCCGCACACGCTAGACGCAAATAAAATCTGACAATACATTTTTCCTGAAGACAGGCCATCAGAGTGAAGTTTCGCTGCAGCAAAATAATTAGTACTGTGGATTTACGCATAATGCAAGCTGATAACAACCATCGAATGCACTGAAGTGAGAACGTACAGCAAGGGTCACCTTGGCCCGTTATATCTCTTCAACAAAGCAAATGAGGACATATGATAATGAAACCGTGCATTGACTGACATAAGCGCTCTTCGATAAAAAATTTTCGTGAAAATTGAGACCGCGTTTTTTTTATTTCGTTTCTTGAAAATGAGCTTTTTTGAAAAAACTTGCTGTTTAACAATTTTTTTTTCTTTTGCGCTGCTTGTAGGAAAGCGGTATTTCGCAGAAATATTTTAAAGGATTTTTTTCTATATTTGACACAGTTTTGAAGTTTTTTGTGTAAAATAGCAAACGGGCGAAGACGCATCAAACTTAGCAAACATTTTCCAATTGGGCCATGTGTGCCATTTTTTTTTACATTTTTTTTCCTTTGGAGGACTGCATCTAAAAAGCATGGATGTAGTTCACAGTATTGCCTATTGAAACGAGCACAAAATTTTTTCGACGCAACGTTTATAGTTCGCATTAAATTCGGCAGCGAAATCCAAAAATATTGCGGTAAGCAAAAACAAGTCGCCCACGCCGCCACCTTGGAATATTTTTTTTTCTCGCGCTCGGAGCGTTTTTCTAAAATAAAATTTTCGGTTCAGTGCACTTTGAATGTGCCAGCATAACATATAAAAAATCCAGACAAAACAAAAATATCGACCGGACATGCATGTTCGATCTCTCGTGGTTACCCTATTTGAATTCCTGCAATAATCAACCAATTGCCGCAATTCTTCTGGTGGAACGCTATGCTAACGATGACTTATAACTTCCAAAGAACGGGATATATATTTGTAATAAGTGGTCTTTAAGGGCAATGATATATCGTTTCATTTTTCAACTGTTTCGCTATGTTGTCAAAACTGGTTACGGTGTTCATGTGGAATTGCGGTGGTGGTCTGCTCGCTCACCTCAGTGTACCTTCCAAAGGAGTTGCTGTTCGGGTCAGACGCACAGCTGTCGAAGAATTCCACTTGGTCTCTGGACTTGGGCACCGTCCACCGGCCCATCATGGTCAGAAAAAGAGACCTCGGCAATACGCTGTTTTTTTTTATAAATTGAATATGCTGTAAGCAGCAGTGCACTGAAAGGAGAGAACAAATGTTTTTGTGTCGTAGTGCCGTGCTTCTTACCACTTACCAGTCGAAAAACATCGATAAAAAGACTGGGGGGAAGAAAATACACATACTAAAAAAATGCCCCCACCTCCCCGAAGGGAATCGTGAGGAAATGCGAATGCATTTCACGTGCGCTTCACTCCATTTATATATACGTGCGAGCGAGCGGACGGGAGTGTGGGGCGCAGGGAGGAGAGAGAGCGAACGGCGAAAGAAGGAGCGGCGAAGCACTGCACCTACCCTCTGCTACACTCTCCACACACGCGGGAGCTCCGCCGAGCTTCCGCGATGCGAGCGCTCTCACACACCAGAGCGCGCTCCTCCTCTCCACTCACTCTCCGCTGCTCCGCCCGCACCACCTGCTCCGGTTGCTAGGGGCGAGGATAAGCGCGCGCGCCCGCAGCTGTTGCTATGGGAGAGGGAGTGAAAGCGGAGAGATGAAAAATTACACCATCTTCCGTTAAAGGGAACCATGTGTAGATGTGAAGCAGCGGGCGCTAATGCTTACACCGGCGGCGGCGTTGACGCTGGCGCTCATCGCAGCGTTGCGCAGGAGAAAAAACTGGAGATGCGTAAAGCACGCAGTGATGGAGCGGTGTTTCCTACTGGAACATGCCAATCGCTGCTAATGTGCAATGAGAGACAGAAGACTCCGACTGGACACAGAGACTCGCACTCGGCTTTTAGTTAACGCGCACGCTGCGAATTTTTATTGTTCAACAACGCACAGGAGAAATCTCCCACCGGCACCACCTTGGAGGTCAAGATCCATTGCTATATATACGGGGTGGCCAGTGAACGGTTGTGCAGCGCGAGCAGTCGGTTTTTTCAACCAAGAAACTCGCTAGCAGACGCTGCCTGCGTCGGCGTCGCGAGGCGAGAGAGGGGGAGCGCAGGAGAGGAGAGAGAGGGGGGTGACACGCATGCGCAGTGGGAGTGTGAACGCCGTGGGCAGGGATGCGTAGAGGAGAGAGGAGGGAGCGTAGGAGAGGAGAGAGAGGGGGGACGCGCATGCGCAGTGGGAGGTGTAGACGCCGCGGGCAGGGATGCCTGGAGGAGAGAGGAGGGAGTGTAAGAGGGGAGAGGGGAGGCGCATGCGCAGTGAGGGTGTGGTTGCCGCGGGGAGGGATGCCTAGAGGAGGGAGAGAGGAGGTTTTTTATTTTTATTTTTTAGAGGGTTTGCGCATGCGCAGTAAGGGTGGTCACGCCGCACACCACCACCACCGGATTAAGCTTCGCCATAAGATACTTCACATCTAACACCTGCCGGCGCTTACCTCCTCAACCTATCCTCCTCCTCCTCCGCGGACAACGCTGGACAACGCTGGACAACGCCGGACAACGCCGGACAACGCCGGATGCCTGACATAGCCCGACTATGAAATGCATTCGCATTTAAAAGAAAAACAAAACATGGCTGATACGTCCGACGTAGGAATCGGTGTAACGCGAAAGTGAAACGTGTCCGTTTTGATATATGAGAGCTTGTACAATGTCTATTGGTGTTTGGCAAGTATAGCCCCGTTTGACGTGGATGCACCCACATTGAAGCCTAGTGGCACATCTCCATCCCGATTACTAACGCCCACGATCATGATTAAACCGTTGTGGTTAAATCACGCCATATCGTGAATCACGTGCAAACATAGCATGAACAAGCACATAATAAGCACTAATAGACGATGTGCACTTTTTGCAGCGTCGTAAGATTGAGAGAAACGGCAAGGTGTGGGCTCCCGAGAAATAGGTTAACGTACGTCTCAGCTCGTGCATACGTCATCACAATGCGCTTCAGCACCTCGAGAGGAACAGGTTTGTAGTTTCAGCCTCGCACGCGCGAAGGCGTTCCACGTCTTGCTGGCCTCCGTCTCGCTCCACCAAAGGACCACATTTGCCCGTCGAAACCGTTGCCTTTCTGCGCCGCTTGTTACAGCAGTTTCATTAGTCTGTGCTCGCACTCGCAGCAATAGGCGGCAGAAAAACACCGTTGGTGCATGTGGAAGCTCTGCTTCGACCACAAGCCGTCACACGCTAACACGAAGCAACAGGCAAGGAACGTAACTGCTTGTAGGGTGTCTCCCCGATGCTAGTGCGGACCGTGTTCCCTGGCTCGCGTCGACGCGCCGTACCTGCGCTGTCATCGAATCCTTCCCTATCGGCACTCGTTAGTGTGATTACACAGTACTTCACTTCACCGCTCATAGACGGCGACACCGGCTCGCAAACCAAGATCACCGTGGAAGAGAGATTGTGTGAGAGATAAAAGTAGTGTTTGTGGAGCCTCGTACTAGAGGTGTGCACGCGCTTCGGGTAGCCCGAAAGCCCGAGCCCGGCGCGGCCCGCGGGCCGGGTTCTGGCGCGCCGACGGCTTCTCATTTCGGGCCCCGGGCCGGGCTCGGGCTACATTGTTTTTTTGTTGGGTGGGCCGTGCCCGATGCAAAGCCCGAATCTAGCCCAAAGTATAGAAGTTCTGCTGCAACTGTTTTCCACCGCGTAGCGCCTTCTCCGCGACCGCCCCCATACGTACCCTTTCTCGGTTCTACTTTCCTTTAGCCACTTTAAACTCAAGGAGAGAGAGTGAAGTCACATACGATGAGCTTTGTGATTATCTATACACGGAATAATCATCTTTCCACATCTGAGGTACTAAACTTCTGGAAGAACGAACAGTCTAAATATTGAAGCTTACTAAGCTTGCGAAAAAAAATCACAGCATATCCACGAAGTGAATGATGATGAGTGGGCAAAGCTGCGGGGGATCATTCGGGTAACCATGAATCTCCCCGTACATTGCCCACTCGATCATGCAAAGACGTGACACATCGTGACGCGAGCCCTCGCCGCCTCTGGATCAGCTTGCTGACGCTGCCGTGCCGCTGCAGCTGCACGAGCCCTCAAATCTGTATCCGCTTGTCTGCGTCGCCGGCGCCTACTTCTCTCTCGCACAACTTGAGAACCCGCGTTGCAGCCGCTTTGCGAGCCGTCCGCTACGCCGGCATCTTGTCTTCTTCGTTGTTCATAGCAGTAGTAGGTAGTAGTAGTATCGAAGCGCACTTAGTGACGACCGTTGAAAGAGAGAGGAAGCGTGCCGAGAGCCGAGAGTGGAGCAAGCGCGCCAGATCCGTGGAGCGAGCGCCGCAGAGCCATCTAGTGGGCGCCATGCAAATCAAATGAGAGCACAGCTGAACCTCTAGCGGAAGCGGCGAGTACTAACATGGCTACACCGGGTGGAGTGATGTAAGAGCCTCGACCTTAAGGAGCTTCGCCCCTCAATGAGAATGGGCTCTCGAACGCGCTTATTGTTAATCGTCATCAGCGTCATCGTCATGGTGGCTACTACTACGACGACGACGCCGGACTAGCCTATGCCCTAAGGAGCTTCGCCCCTAAAAATCACAGCATATCCACGGAGTGAATGATGATGAGTGGGCGAAGCTCCGGAGGTTCATCGGTAAACCGTGAATCTTCCGTGAAATTCGCCCAGTACATCATCAAACACGTGACAAAGACTGTGTGTATATATACAAGAAATTTATATTTTATTCGTGAGCCATGATTTTCCGTTTTGGTTTCGTTTCTTCGTTGGTCGTGGTTACCGTTTACATAAGCCGTGGCTTCCGTTCCCCATTCATTATAACGGCTTTATGGTCGGTGAAATGGAGGGAGAGCGGTTCCTGGATGGGTCGAAGTCGAAAATTTGCAAAGACGAGATCGATGCAGGTTCCTCGGATGGTGGTTTTTTGCATGTGGTCAAACGATATGCATGTGAGACCATATCGCGATGCCATGTGTTGTATGGCATCGTGATCGTCATCGTCATCAGCGTCATCATCATCATCAGCGTCATCGTTATGACGCATAGTGGGTACATTCCATGTGCTGTGCCGTGATGGCAGCGTCATCGTAATCGCACAGGGGTGGCTACGACGACGGAGCAGGACGACGCGGGACTAGCCTATGCCCTAAGGAGCTTCGCCCCTAAAAGATATTGACAACTGCGGCTACCAGCGCGAGCAGCGAACGGACCTTCAGTTGGGCGGGATATCCACAAGAGCGCCGCAAATCATCATCATCATCATCAGCCTGCACATCACTGAAGCCCGAATCAGGGACAGCCTATTTTCAAACGACGGCTTGTAATCGTTGCATATAATGAAAGTCACGTGTCGTTGCCCCATGTTTCACTTTAATACATTGAATAAAATGCCACATTATCAGAAAATGACGCCTTGTCCCCTCAACAACCTTCATAATGTCAGGCCGGACCGGGCCGGCCCTGGGCTTTTGCTTCTGTACGTCGGGCCGGGCCGGGTGGGCTCGCAACCCTCTATACCGTCGGGCTTGGGCGGGCCTTCGACGCAGCCAGCGGGCCCAGGCCGGGCTCGGGCTCGAAAATTCGGCCCGTGCACAGCTCTACCTCGTACATCTCAGTCGATGGCGCAATAATTCAAGCGCCCCTGGCATCTATCGTCTCAAACTGAGAGGTTGGGAGTTCTATTCCCATTGGCGGTACTTTTTCTTGTAGTTTTTTCTTTGTCATCAGTTAGTGTGCATTTCACTAACGTCACATCTGTGACGCAAATACACCAGTTAAGTCTTGGTGGACCCCGGTAGAAACCTTTCAGGTTAAAAATAGCGTTGTAGCCTGCCTCCTGTCCGCGTCCTGTCATATATATATATATATATATATATATATATATATATATATATATATATATATATATATATATATATATATATATATATATATATATATATATATATATATATATATATTGTGATGACGAAGAACAACACCGGCTTCGGGCGCGCGGGGAGCTAGGGCGAGGTGGAGGCAGACAAAGACCAGAATAGAACAGCTTGCCCAACGAACGGGTGTTGTCTCTGTCTCGTTCACTACAATATATATAGTTTCACAAGAATATTCCGGGCTAACTGGTTTAAATATATGAACGAAAGTCACAGTGAAAAACATAACAACATTTGTTGTGAGCTGTCGGCCTGGCACCGGCCTTTATCCAAGATGCGAATGGTACATGGAGTTCGGGTTTAAGTGCAGATTCCCGCATATACATACACCATAGTGATTCGTTGAAACGGGACAAGGGGAGGGACCAGGAAAACAACAGCAAGAAAGGTCAGGGTGAGAGGGTGAGACATGCGTACCACGTCACAATTTGTTCGAACTTTGTGGCTATAGTATATATATATATATATATATATATATATATATATATATATATATATATATATATATATATATATATATATATATATATATATATATATATATATATATATATATATATATATATATTATAAACAATGAAGTGGACCTGGAAGTAAGAGTTCAAAAAATATATCAAGCACGTAGGAAAAATTTATTCGGGAAAGGACTGACGTTTCGGCCGCGGGACCGGCCTTCGTCGGAGTGAAGCACACATGCGACAGAAACGCAATATAAGACGACAAATGACTTAGCGTACAGACAGGCACCGTTATCTTCACTTTAAAAGTTCGCATGTAAACCATTGGAAAACCAGTATACCGTATAGTCAGGCGATCCGCTTTAAGAGAAGAAGCCGCTATCCAAGGTTTGCGCGCATATGAAGACGCCAGATATTGCTAAAAGCACTGCTTCCCAATTTTTCTATAAGATTAAAGATAATTTCACGTGTGACGCCTACAACTGTATCTATTTGCTCGAATGTTCCGTCTGCAATTTATAGTACATTGCACAAACCGAGACGCCCTTCAGATACCGATTTAACAACCATAACTGTCATGCTGCCACTATTCCGAACCTTCCGCTATCAAAAGACGTGCTCATTCCGGGCAACTCATTTGATAATATCACAGCTACAATCCTTCAATCTGGTTTCCGCTCCCACCTCGAAAGAGAGCTTCGAGAATCGTATTTAATCTATAAATTTAAGGCCGTTACTTGTGGTATGAATGAAAGTGCTGGCAAACTTTCCTTTCTACCCATTTAGTTACTCTTGACTTACCCCGTTATTATTACCGTTACACTTTTTACGCAGACAGATTAGTTCCCTATTTCATTCATTTCATTTTCTCTCGGATCAAGTACGAGATGTTGCGCACGCGCTTATGTTGATCAATAATCTGTTCAAAGTTGAACCTATCACGTATTATTGCTGTTTGTTTCGGTGACACATGTATTGTGGCTTTATTTTCGCACTCCGTTTTCGCCCGCAAATGCGCATGCGTATATTCCCGTTTTCTTGTCCTATCACGCGTACTGTTTCCCCACGTGTTTTTAACAATCGCTTGTCAGCCAGTAATAGTACTACGCTAAGTCATTTGTCATCTTATATTGCGTTTCTGCCGCATGTGTGCATCACTCCGACGAAGGCCGGTCCCGGTATATATATATATATATATATATATATATATATATATATATATATATATATATATATATATATATATATATATATAAACGGCCAAGTAGACACGCGTACGAAGCGATTTATTGACGTTTCGGCCGTGGGTCCGGCCTTCATCGGAATACATTGCATGGTATGAGTGCAGTTTATATACATGTGCATATCAATGTGATGAAGATATGAAACTGACATGAAAAGAGATATATGGGTGAACAAGAATGCATATCACTCGCTGTGGAGAGCACCTGATACGCGTGTAAAAGCATTGCACTTTGCGAGCACGAGATTTAAGAACGCATAACTGACATGTAGCATGAGAACGTAAAGCGTGACATAAAGTACGACCGGTGATAGCAAGGTGAAAAAAGAAAAGGTATTTTAAATGTAACAAAATAAGAACAAAAGAGCGCTATACAAAAAACGTTTTTAAGTAGGTGCTACGTAACCAACCAATCTAAACGATATATTGCGAGTTGCTAGTCAAAGAAGGGAAACTAAACAAGGTGATACGGGTTACGCAGATAGGCAACTCAATCTTCCTACGTTTTCATTCATACCCGACGCGACGGTGTCAAACTTATAGATGAGGAAGGATTCACGGGCTTCTCTATCATAATTTGTGCGGAAACCAGATTCGAGTAATGTGACTTTTAGTTTTTCAAAAGAGTGGTTTGGGAGGTGCACGTGTCTTGAGATGGGCAGGTTCGGCAAGGTGTTAGCATGAGATTTGTGATTGTTGAAACGCAGTCTAAAAAGTCCTTCTGTTTGCCCAATGTACTGTTTCTTGCATAGCCCGCGATATATATATATATATATATATATATATATATATATATATATATATATATATATATATATATATATATATATAGGAAGAGTCTGGCTTCGGTTGCCGTAGAACAAAATAGGAAAAATATATATACGCTTCTAAAAAACTGTTTATTGGTGACGTTTCGATTGGAGACCGATCTTCATCAAGACAAAATTTAGCAGGCGCCGATGCGCTTTTATATCATCGCCGTGCCGAGAGAAAGAGAGAAAAAAGAAAAAAAAAAAGAAAAAAAAAGAGAGAAGAAGCGTACATACTTATAAGTGGTCACACGACCACGTGCGCGTACTGCTACATACGCATAGCACCTGTATTTTGGAAAAAAAAAAAAGAAGAAAAAGAAAAAAAAAGAGAAGAAAAAAAACGGTGCAGAAATAAACGAGTGGCCAAAAAAGAGAGAGTGGTCACACGACCAGGTGCGCGTATTTCCACATACTTAGACATAAAGACGTGTTTTCTGAAAAAAAAAAAGAAAGAAAAAGAAAAAAAAGAAAGAAACGAAAACACCAAGTGGGCATGTTAAGTACATTCCTGTGGTGCCCCCGGCACATACCAAGATATACGAAGAACACATGTTTCAAGAAAAAAGTGAACAAACCAAAAATATGTAGATATACATCGATGGACCAGGTGGGCACGTTAACCACATTCCAGTGGTACATTGTGAAGGTTCACTTCGCAGGCTCATCTCTTCCCGGAGCTTGAACGCAACAACACAGTACATTCCTTTCGTCCATTGTCATGTCCCACCTATTCTCCCCCCGCCCCTCCTTAGCTGCTCCTGAAGCCTAGTGAGGGGGGTCTATGTTCCTACGATCTCCGGTCTGTAGCTCAAGAATGTTTGAGAAGAAAATGGAGAGTGTTTTTCAAATTTTTGCCGTGGGGTTCGAATATGTCATTGACTCGGTTGTCTGAGGAGTGATTTCATTCTAGGGGGGGAATTATTCGAAAGTTGCCCACCCTTCTCGGAATGCGCGTGCAGATCTTGCATGCCCGACAACGTGTACCGAGTGATATGCGAAAAAATACTAATAAAAGAAGGAGAAAGAACTTTGGTTAGGATCATTATTATCCTGAATCTTCCAGAGCGCGGATTGAAGACAGTATACCTGGAGTGATATTTATACCAGCCTTTAATGTATCAAATTTATAAATCATGTATGATTCGCGCTGTTCACGCTCCCTTGTACTGGAGAAACCGCTTTGTAAGAGTGTGACCTTGATGGAATCAAACGGGTGGTTTTCGGAGTTTATATGCCGAGACAGAGGGAGATCCGGAAGCGAATGAACACGTGAACGATGGTTATTGAAGCGGGTGCGGAAGGCCGTGTCCGTCTGACCTATGTATTGAATATTGCATATTCCGCACTCGAGAAGGTATACTACATTAGAGCTGTCGCAGTTAAGGTTTGAGTGAATGGAGTATTTGAAATTGGAATGTGTGCTTTGAGCAACGTTGGTTACCTGTATGCGTTTTCACACCTTGCAGCGGGCCTTGCCGCATGGCTGACATCCAGTTATAGGTGTCTTATCGGTTTTTGAACGAACAAGATAATCATTAATGTTTTTGGGGCGTCTATATACAACTCGCGGAGGGGAAGGGAAAATTTTTGATAGCCGTTCACTCTGTTGTAAGATGTTAAAGTGTTTCTTTAGAATTTTGTTTACGTTGGGGGGGGGGGGGGGGGGGGTTGCTCCCAAATGTTAGAACCAAGTTTTTCCGTCCCTCTTGTTTCAATTCTTTCTGCTGGTAAAGTAGCTGCTGGCGATCTAGGTTTGCCGCTTTATGTATGGCGTCGTCGACTATAGAAGGATGATAATGTTGCTTTGCAAGTACGTTGCGCAAGTTCTCTGCGTTGGCCTCAAAGTCTTCGGGGCGGGAGCAAATTCTTTTGAATCGATGGGCCTGCGAGTACGGGATGGACGTCTTGCAGTGACGAGGGTGACAGCTATCGAAATGAAGGTATTGCTGCCTGTCTGTAGGCTTTTTGTAAACGTTAGTAGTTAATTATCCGTCTTTTACCTTTACGTGGACGTCTAGGAAATTTATTTCAGTTGTTGAGTATGCATAAGTGAATGTTATGTCTGGATGAACTTTGTTGAAAGATTCTATAAAATTAATTAAGCCCTCCTGTGTATCCGTCCAAATAATAAAAATATCATCTAAGAAGCGTCTGTAAAGAAGCGGCTTAATTTTCTGGGTTGATAGAAACTTAGTTTCAAGATCATTCATAAAGATATTTGCGTAGTTAGGTGCCATACGAGTCCCCATAGCAGTGCCATTAATTTGTAAATAGTATTGGTTATGAAACTCGAAGCTGTTGAGTTGAAGTACCAGCTTAGCAAGGGTTTCAATGACTGTTGGGTTTGGTGAGTCATCACATTTATGCGCACTATAAGACTCTACTAATGTTTTGATGCCATCACTATGCGGAATATTGGTGTACAGGGAGGTTACATCAAGAGTTACAAGGAAGGCACCATCAGGGATTTTTACATCTTTGATCGTCCTAATGAAGTGGTTGGTATCACGTAGGTAGGAGGGATGTGTAGGCGGTATGTTCTTAATTAAGGAGTCTATGTAACTTGATATTGGTTCGGTGAGGGTACCTCTTCCTGAAATTATTGGTCGGCCGGGATTTCCTTTTTTGTGTATTTTCGGAAGCATATAAAACCGTCCTGGTGTGGCACGTGCTATATATATATATATATATATATATATATATATATGTGTGTGTGTGTGTGTGTGTGTGTGTGTGTGTGTGTGTGTGTGTGTGTGTGTGTGTGTGTGTGTGTGTGTGTGTGTGTGTTTGTTATAGCGACAAAGCCCGGTCAGTGGCGCGAGCGAAGCTTCCAAGTGCGCGGCGCCGTCTGATCTGTTTCATCCGCTTCCGGCGGCGTTTCGCAGTGATTGTTTACGTAAACCAAAACAGAGATACATGTTGTTTGAGCAACAATGTCATTAGAACGTAAATTTAAGGTAGTGGGCAGGTTTGTTATGTGTGGCGCTCGCACGGTGAGGAACCAAAGTTTTTAAAAATATATACACAGATCAGGTGTATTCCGTAATCTCAGTCCTCGTTCCTGTAATTGCCGCACAAACCAAAATACGCACACAAATGCATGCGGTGGCTAGTTATTTGGCATTGTTTGTTGTTTAATCAAAGAATGGCTACAACGGTAGGCACAAGGTATTTTCAGCTAACACTAGCTGGCAATACCCACTGTCATTCAGGTAAGTAAGAACGCCAGATACTTGCACGAGCAAAGCACACTTATACAATTATTTACCTTACAGTTGGCAAAGATTTCGATATTTATGGTTGCCTGACACGTGTTACGTAAAGTCAGAGTCATTCAATATTTGTTATGGTCACGACGAAACTTCGCCGTCACGCTATGGGCGAGCTTCATACGCTGCTCGAAAATGCCACAGCGCGGCGGCGCTGCGCCGCACAGAGGCGATCGTCCGCGTCGTCCGCGTATTAAATGCTCGTGCATTGCGAGACAAGTTGCTGGATACGATGTGTTCAAGTTAGCGGAAACGTTGTCTCAGGACCAGTATGCCTAACACGTGTTGCGTGCCGGGGTGCCGTTCCGGCTACAAGGGAACCAAAAGGATGTCGTTGTTCTCTTTACTATTAGAAAAGCAGCAGCACGAGAAATGGAAGCGAGCCATACTGCCGCAGGAAAGTGGCGATTTTAACTGCGAGTAGAAGTATACACGTGTCTTCGCGAACCATTTCGACGCCTCGGACATCGTCACTGCGTATGATATGGACATCAACGGCGAATCCGTGTCCCTGAAACGCGACAAGCCAACGCTGTAGGCTGCCTCCGTTTCAAGGATTTCTGAAGGAGTTCCTTCGTATCTCACGAAGCGCAAACCCCGGTCTCGCTCATCGACAATGCGACCACCATGCAAACGACTGCGTGAGTCACAAACAGACCGATGCGACCTAAGAAATGGACTTCATGTCCAGCAGGCGGTGGTGAAAAACTCAAACAGTTAAAGGCAATCCGGCACCCCAATCCATGTTCCATGTGTAGATGTTGATTATTCATGTTGCTTAAAGAACTTATTCGTGACCTGGTGTGTTGGTGCTCAGTGTGTGTGTTTTGTGTACGAAAATTATTATATGATCTTTCTTGTATCTTGTTTTTGCACAAGCAGCCTATATATATATATCTTTTGTTTTTATTGAACTATAAAGGTTTCTTTTTTCTGAAATTTCCGACCGTGGTGACAATATCGACATCGGTGAGATTAGAATATCTTAACCTGTTGTAAACAGCTTTGTATTAAAGAAAGCAAAATACCTACTCCCTATTGTTTTGATCTGTTAAGATGCAGCCAGGAGGACTTTGATACTGCATGCTCACAGTTTAAAGGGGCCCTGCAACACTTTTTAAGCATGGTCAGAAAACGCTGCCGATCGGTAGTCGAGGCTCCCGAGAACACGCGAGCCAAATATTATAGCGCAGCACGCGGCCTGGAATTCACAATAAATTCTCAAAGTCAGCTAAAAATTACTTTCTCTTCTGTCGAAAAATGACGTTGCAAGCTCAAAAATTACTCGTCACCGCCATTGTATCAGCCATTGGCTGATTTGAGCATGGCGCGCTCGGTCGTTACTAAAGCCGCCGCGGGAGGCCGTGACTTGTCCACGCGTGCGCGCGCGATCGCACTGCAAAGCGGCATATTCGAAGGAAAAAAAGAGAGAAAAAGTGCTCGCGGTCACGAGGCGCGCGTGACGTATTTTCTTCCCCCGTGCCATCCCTCCCTGCTTAGCTTCCAGCGCTTTCGTCGGGACGAGAGAAGAGAAAATGCAATTGCAGTGTGCGACAAATCTTTGTAACTCCGCTCGTACTGGACGGATTCTAAAAATTTTTGCGGCAGTGAATTCGTGAGGCAATAAGGTCCTTTAGTGAATTCATTCCATGGCTACTTAGAAAAGTGTTGCAGGGCCCCTTTAACAAATCAACAATCTGTGGCGGGCGAATGGGCGTGTAACAGCTCGCATTTCTGCCTCTGTTTTCAAGTGCCACCGCGGGCATGTCGCTGCAAATGCACGGTGTTTAACTTCACGGGAATATTTTAACTTCACGGAAATATTAAAAAGCTGTACCTATCGTAGCGTTGTAGTGTTGAGACGAAAGGAGCTTGCCAGGCCATGGCGGCCGCATTTTGGTGGGGGCGAAATGCAACGACACCACGGCGCTGAGAATTAGGTATATGTAAAAGGACCTTAGGGGGCAAAAATCATTCAGAAGTCCTCCGCTACGATGTTCGCAATAATCGTATAGTGGTATTCTTTCGTAAACCCCCGAATTTTCGTGCTTTGTTCGGCTGATACGACCGCGAGCTGCATGTTTTGAGCAGCTTTTTTTTTCCCCCTCCCCGCTGCTTATTTTAAAACAAAAAACGCGTTCAGGCAGGTAATCCTGCACGCTGAGTGCTAAAAGTAAATGCGTGAAAGCAAAGCGACCGTCGCGGAGGCTCAGAAAGCTAAAACACTGACGCTCTTCCACACACAACCTCAGCGTTAGCAACGTTCGCATCGCCTCTCGAACACATGTGAAACTGAGGTGGCAGCTTCGTGACCATAAGAAGCATTGAATGACTGTGGTAAAATCGATAGGTAACATTTTATTCTATTTCGCATTTACGTTGTGTGCCTTTATTTGTTGTACGAGTAACTGCCGGCAAGTATAGTTACAAATCAACATAGCAGCGCCCATGGATGCGGGACTGTCCGCTTCGATCTGAACTTGCACTTGCTATTAGCCCACTGCACTGACAGCAGTTAATAAATGGTGAAATCAGCCATAGATTTGTGTCATCTCACGCTGAGGACAAAGCGTTATTACTGAGATGAACTGCTTGGTTAGCCACGCCTGATAAGCCTAGCACGCCGAGATATTGATATGGTTCTTGGAAAAACAGTGAAACCTCGGTGATACGATCACAGGTCATACGAATTTCGGGGTGATACGAATTTTAAATGCGAATGCATTTCATAGTCGGGCTATGTCAGGCATCCGGCGTTGTCCGGCGTTGTCCGCCGTTGTCCGGCGTTGTCCAGCGTTGTCCAGCGTTGTCCGCGGAGGAGGAGGAGGAGGAGGAGGATAGGTTGAGGAGGTAAGCGCCGGCAGGTGTTAGATGTGAAGTATCTTATGGCGAAGCTTAATCCGGTGCTGGTGGTGTGCGGCGTGACCACCCTTACTGCGCATGCGCAAACCCTCTAAAAAATAAAAATAAAAAAACCTCCTCTCTCCCTCCTCTAGGCATCCCTCCCCGCGGCAACCACACCCTCACTGCGCATGCGCCTCCCCTCTCCCCTCTTACACTCTCTCCTCCAGGCATCCCTGCCCGCGGCGTCTACACTCCCACTGCGCATGCGCGTCCCCCTCTCTCTCCTCTCCTACGCTCCCTCCTCTCTCCTCTACGCATCCCTACCCACGGCGTTCACACTCCCACTGCGCATGCGTGTCACCCCCTCTCTCTCCTCTCCTGCGCTCCCCCTCTCTCGCCTCGCGACGCCGACGCAGGCAGCGTCTGCTAGCGAGTTTCTTGGTTGAAAAAACCGACTGCTCGCGCTGCACAACCGTTAACTGGCCACCCCGTATATATAGCAATGGATCTTGACCTCCAAGGTGGTGCCGGTGGGAGATTTCTCCTGTGCGTTGTTGAACAATAAAAATTCGCAGCGTGCGCGTTAACTAAAAGCCGAGTGCGAGTCTCTGTGTCCAGTCGGAGTCTTCTGTCTCTCATTGCACATTAGCAGCGATTGGCATGTTCCAGTAGGAAACACCGCTCCATCACTGCGTGCTTTACGCATCTCCAGTTTTCTCTCCTGCGCAACGCTGCGATGAGCGCCAGCGTCAACGCCGCCGCCGGTGTAAGCGTTAGCGCCCGCTGCTTCACATCTACACATGGTTCCCTTTCGCGGAAGATGGTGTAATTTTTCATCTCTCCGCTTTCACTCCCTCTCCCATAGCAACAGCTGCGGGCGCGCGCGCTTATCCTCGCCCCTAGCAACCGGAGCAGGTGGTGCGGGCGGAGCAGCGGAGAGTGAGTGGAGAGGAGGAGCGCGCTCTGGTGTGTGAGAGCGCTCGCATCGCGGAAGCTCGGCGGAGCTCCCGCGTGTGTGGAGAGTGTAGCAGAGGGTAGGTGCAGTGCTTCGCCGCTCCTTCTTTCGCCGTTCGCTCTCTCTCCTCCCTGCGCCCCACACTCCCGTCCGCTCGCTCGCACGTATATATAAATGGAGTGAAGCGCACGCGAAATGCATTCGCATTTCCTCACGATTCCCTTCGGGGAGGTGGGGGCATTTTTTCTTTGGTCCCGGCAAAGGCCCATTGGTCTCCAATGTAATGGAGTAGGGTTGTTGCGAACCGATTTTCACCCCACGACGTTTGATACGGACGTACGCTACCGCCCAGGTACGAAGTGGCGCTGTCGCGGAAGACGCACCAAGCACTTGCGAGCGCGGGAACGCCAGCGCGGGCCTACGCGCCGCACCGCCAAATCGTCAGAATCACGGTGTAAGAAAAATACTTTTCTTATGGTCAGAATAAACCTTTAGAAACGCGTCACGGACTCCGAGATTGTGTGCGCGAGTTTTGAGGCTCCAATGTGCCTCCGTGTGCCTTCGCGGTTAGATTACAGAGGGAATTGGCGCAATGCTTTTTTTTTCTAGTGCGTCGACGCGGGCTGATGTCGTTGTGCTGTGTTTACACGTGACTGCGTCGTGCATCAGACTTCCTATGAAAAGTGGACGAGGACCGAAGGAAGGCGAGGACGGTCTTGGCGAAAGAGTCGGGCCTCACAACGTCAAAATGCACGACTGTTGAGGTCGCACTTGTGCGGGCACGGCCGCACATCTACCAAAAACAGCCCCAACAGCTCTCCGAAAACAAAATCGTAACAGAGGACCGTGGTTCTGAAATTTTGTGGCGCTTCTTCCATTACTTTCGCCGTAATACTACGGTGTCATGCGAAAAAAATGCCCCCACCTCCCCGAAGGGAATCGTGAGGAAATGCGAATGCATTTCGCGTGCGCTTCACTCCATTTATATATACGTGCGAGCGAGCGGACGGGAGTGTGGGGCGCAGGGAGGAGAGAGAGCGAACGGCGAAAAAAGGAGCGGCGAAGCACTGCACCTACCCTCTGCTACACTCTCCACACACGCGGGAGCTCCGCCGAGCTTCCGCGATGCGAGCGCTCTCACACACCAGAGCGCGCTCCTCCTCTCCACTCACTCTCCGCTGCTCCGCCCGCACCACCTGCTCCGGTTGCTAGGGGCGAGGATAAGCGCGCGCCCGCAGCTGTTGCTATGGGAGAGGGAGTGAAAGCGGAAAGATGAAAAATTACATCATCTTCCGCTAAAGGGAACCATGTGTAGATGTGAAGCAGCGGGCGCTAACGCTTACACCGGCGGCGGCGTTGACGCTGGCGCTCATCGCAGCGTTGCGCAGGAGAGAAAACTGGAGATGCGTAAAGCACGCAGTGATGGAGCGGTGTTTCCTACTGGAACATGCCAATCGCTGCTAATGTGCAATGAGAGACAGAAGAATCCGACTGGACACATAGACTCGCACTCGGCTTTTAGTTAACGCGCACGCTGCGAATTTTTATTGTTCAACAACGCACAGGAGAAATCTCCCACCGGCACCACCTTGGAGGTCAAGATCCATTGCTATATATACGGGGTGGCCAGTGAACGGTTGTGCAGCGCGAGCAGTCGGTTTTTTCAACCAAGAAACTCGCTAGCAGACGCTGCCTGCGTCGGCGTCGCGAGGCGAGAGAGGGGGAGCGCAGGAGAGGAGAGAGAGGGGGGTGACACGCATGCGCAGTGGGAGTGTGAACGCCGTGGGCAGGGATGCGTAGAGGAGAGAGGAGGGAGCGTAGGAGAGGAGAGAGAGGGGGGACGCGCATACGCAGTGGGGAGTGTAGACGCCGCGGGCAGGGATGCCTGGAGGAGAGAGGAGGGAGTGTAAGAGGGGAGAGGGGGAGGCGCATGCGCAGTGAGGGTGTGGTTGCCGCGGGGAGGGATGCCTAGAGGAGGGAGAGAGGAGGTTTTTTATTTTTATTTTTAGAGGGTTTGCGCATGCGCAGTAAGGGTGGTGACGCCGCACACCACCACCACCGGATTAAGATTCGCCATAAGATACTTCACATCTAACACCTGCCGGCGCTTACCTCCTCAACCTATCCTCCTCCTCCTCCGCGGACAACGCTGGACAACGCCGGACAACGCCGGACAACGCCGGATGCCTGACATAGCCCGACTATGAAATGCATTCGCATTTAAAACATACTAAAATTTGGAAGGGGCTACTGCTGTCGCGGGTAACAACGCACCTGGTTAATAAATAAATACGCGCGTACTGGCCATGTATATACGAGTGCTGGTATCAATGCCGCTATCTAAAAACTTAACAGACAATCATTCAGAGCTCTCCCTGACATTGGTGCGGCCCCGAAAAACAATAAATGAAAATGTACGCCAACTTTCTTTTGTCGCATGCTAATTTTCCATGCTTTCTGGTGATACGAATTTCGGCTGACACGAATATTTTTGGTGGTCCCGTGAGATTCGTATCACCGAGGTTTCACTGTAGCGCAATATAATCCCGATTATACTGCTGTCGAAGCGTCAGAACATATGTGTAAGGCAAGTGCAAGCGTCAGTTTGGAACTTAAGGGCCGCACAGCACTCGACTTCGTCTTGCTGAACTTGAGGCGGAGGGGTACCCGCTGCGGCGGTGTAGTTGCTACAGTGCTCGACTGCTAACGCGAAGGTCGCGGGATCGAATCCCGGCAGCGGTGGCGGCATTTGCGATGGAGGTGAGAATGCTTGAGGCACGTGTACTTACACTTATGTGCACGTTGAAGAATCCCCGGTGGTCGATATTTCTGGAGCCCTCCACTACGGCGTCCCTCATAATCATATCGCGGTTTCGGGCGTTTAACCCCAATAATTATCATTTCGAGGCGGAGGGCACAAGCCTCGATGGGTGTAGCCGGTGCTTTTAGATGTGAAGCATCTTATGGCCGAGCTTAATCCGGTGTGCGGCGTGACATCCCTTACTGCGCATGCGCAAACCCTTTAAAAAAATAAATAAAAAACCTCCTTTCCCCCTCTCTCTCCTCTAGGCATCCCTCCCCGCGGCAACCACACCCTCACTGCGCATGCGCCTCCCTTCCTCTCTCCCCCTCCTACGCTCTCCCCTCTAGGCATACCTGCCCGCGGCGTCCACACTCCCACTGCGCATGCGCGTACCCTCCTCTCTCTCCTCTCCTACGCTCCCCCCTCTCTCGCCTCGCGACGCCGACGCAGGCAGCGTCTGCTAGCGAGTTTCTTGGTTGAAAAAACCGACTGCTCGCGCTGCACTACCGTTCACTGGCCACTCCGTATATATGGCAATGGATTTCGACCTGCAAGGTGGTGCCGGTGGGAGATTTCTCCTGTGCGCTGTTGAACAATAAAAATTCGCAGCGTGCGCGTTAACTAAAAGCGGACTGCGGGTCTCTGTGTCCAGTCGGAGTCTTCTGTCTCTCATTGCCCATTAGCAGCGATTGATATGTTCCAGTAGGAAACACCGTTCCATCACTGCGTGCTTTGCGCCTCCCCAGTTTTCTCTCCTGCGCAACGCTGCGATGAGCGCCAGCGTCAACGCCGCCGCCAGTGTAAGCGTTAGCGCCCGCTGCTTCACATCTACACATGGTTCCATTTAGCGGGAGATGGTGTAATTTTTTTTCTCGGCGCAACCGCCTGTCCTACACTATATGGGGGGCTAGGAGGAGTGGTGGCGCTAACGCCCACATTTTCGCGGCAAACCACGATGCTTTCACTCATGTGACCGCCAAAGTGGCCGAGGACGCTGCTGTGGTCAGTATTTCAATGCCTCCTCTATCTCTCTGCAGGCCTCGTTGCGAGCACGTGATTTGCGCGGTTTTTTCATTACGGTGAAACCACGCTTATATGTATGTAGGGCATGCTGGCTACAGTTCAGCGCCCTCTTCCAGGCAAGTGTATTCTCGCGTAAAGAAAACTAGGAGTACGCACTGCATTACGCCATAAGCTTGTCACTTTGTTTGCTGTGCCCACGGACCCCGAACGTTTTGAAAAGTGCTGGCGGGCTGTCCTCGTTGCTGACAAACCTGTCTACGGGAAATCAGCCTTCACTTCGATGAACAATATATTGCGTGGTACTTCACGCACGGGACCATTAGCGAAACAGTCACCCTGTGATCGACCCACGCTTACATGTGAAGTAGTGTCCACAATTTACCAAAATTCTCCATTGAACAAGGCACACCAGAAATGGCAGTCCAGAACCTCCGCACGCCGCCGCCTCATGAGGGTTTAGCACTTCGAAATGACTATACCTCTTCCCATTACGAGCACCCACATGACGACGGGGGTGTTTCAGAACACCAGACTCTCGCGTGTTTATTTTTTCCGGTCCTTAAAGTTTAAGTATGTTAATTGCCACATGATTATTGGTCTAGGCACTTCACCACTCGGTCTGGCAACGTTGCCGTCTTCATTGTGCGCGCGTTAGAACGTCAGAATATCTTCTTTCGAAAGGTAGTCCTTATGACGTCGAGCAGCCCAGCGACTGAAGGAACGGCTTTTGTGGAAGCACACAGATCAAAAGTCGAGCTGACCGATATGATATTGACTGGAGAACTTCTTCCAAAATTAGGCTGTCTTATATCATGCAAACAATTTGAGGAAAAAAAGGAGAGCTCGAAGCAAACGCCAAGCGTCGAGAAAAAACATGTGGCATGTAAGGTTTTAGTGGGTCTTGTCCTGGAATCGCACAGGCACCAGGAACAACTTGCCCAAGTATAGGCACCTGAGGAAGACACTGATTGATCAGGTAACATACAGAAGAAGTGGAACGGCCAGACTTCGCAGCACTTCCCTACAAGCTCAAGCTAAACACAGCACAGCTGAAGCAAGGCAGGCTAGCGATGCACCAAGTGAACTCCAAGTTTGAAAACTTGAAAAAGGAAAATAAAAAAAATTCGCCTCATGAATGCTTGAGTACGCAATTAGGGTTTTACCAGTGAAACATGAAGAGCAGATCAGAATATGCTGCACTGCTTCAAAATAGAAAAGTACTGATTGAATGAGGATAGACAGTGAATGAGCTCTAGAATGCAAAATCATGAACATGAAAATTCCTCGAGCTTGTGACCATATCAGAAAAAAAAACTTTGTGCGTAGCTTGCACAAGTGGCGCAAAACAAAAAACACAGGGGAACTTATCGGCGCGTAGCTGGTCGCAGGGTTTCGAGGTTATGCCAAAACTTTGAATCGTCAATCTGCATGCTGCTTTTCCACGTCTCAGTAAAGCATATCAACGGGGTCCTCCGCAGCAGCTAGTCATGATTAACGCTCGCGGCGTGGCTCTGCACTCACCTCTCGTTGAGGAAGGATTAGGGAATAATTTGCCCATGAACATCGCTTCATTGTCCAACCTTGACGCATACCATCACCAATAATTGCAGATTTTCACTGAGGTCATATATTAACTAAACTAGGTTTGTATATATTAAAGCGATAGCCTTAAAAAGCTTATTTCGCAGAAATTTTGGCGTCGGCGTCGGCGTTGACGTCGTTGGTTGTGAGCGAAAAATCATGATCTTGTTCGTGACCGAAAAATCGAGAAAGATGCAAATGAAGTAACTAATGAAAGTTTCCGCGTCCGAGTGAGGATCGAACCCTGGCCGTCTTCGTAGCAAGTAGGTGTTCTACCCCCGAGCCACGGGATTTCTTGAAACTGCTTTGAAAAAAAAAAAAAAGAAACACTATATGGATGTCATTTAGTGGGAGGAGTCTCCATAACGCATCATGTATTGCGTGGCAGAAGCGTAGAATCGCGCCAGGCGTCAAAAGATGTGAATTGAGCCACGAGTGGGTGTTTTAAAGGCCCACTGATTACAAAGCGCTCAAACATATTTTATCATTATGAGCAGCAGGACCATCAACAAAGTGAACAGCTGTGTAGGTTCGCGTGTTGCCCTACGGATCCGTAGAGGGCCATTCACTGATTACCGAAAGAAAATTATGACGTTGTGGGCACGTAACAACTGTGCTTGCAAAAATTGGAGGACCCCTAAGCTTCGCCTTTAACAGTTGAACGTGATAGTGATATCCTTTCCCTAGTGCATAATTCAACCACTAAATGCATACTATGTAATGGGTAGCATGCTTTAAACCACGAGCAATTATGCACGTGAAATGTTGTCGAACTTGCTATTCACCCACTACGTGGTCTTAAGGGAATACACACATTAATGTGTGTGCCTTTTGTAATGGGTGGCCGGCTTTAAACCACGATGTCTTTCATATTCGGACGGCCGATGGCAATGTAAGCTTGTACCACGCAATATTACTGCGATATTACACGTTCTATTGTGTCGCCCGTGTACAGGACGCGGAAGTTTGTAAAGCGTGCACGTTATTTTCACTGCATTTTCAAGCAGAGGAAGTTATTTTTATTGTATTTCCAAGCACAACGTGGCTGTGTGGTAAAACATCTGCTTACCACCCAGGCGGCCTGGGTTCGATCCTCACTCAGGCCCGAAAATTTTTATTATTTTGTTTCCATCTTTCTCGTTTTTTGGGTCACGGACAAGGTGATGATTTTTCGCTCACTACCAATGACGCGAGCGCCTACGCCGGAATTTCTGCGAAACGAACTCTTTAACGCTATAGTGTTAATCGGCATTCAATAGTACTTTGAAACGGGCAATGTTAAGCGCACAGCCGTTCGTTTCCTTACGGCACGGTTAAAGCATGCACCGAGAACCTAAGGAGGTTAGCAGTTCAGAAGGCGATGCGCACGAGGCCCGATTACGCTATCGCGACGTATACTCTTAAAGCCGAAGCTCCAGAATCCTCCAATTTTTCGCGTCAGTGTTATCTATGTATCATGTATTTATTCTGTATGTGTTATGGATTATGTATGTGTTATGTAATAAACGTTCAAATTTTCTGTATCATACACACTCGTTTATTTATCGTGTTTCATACGTTTTTATTTTTATTTTTTAAATAAATAATTTGGAGGCCGCTGATTCAGTGTCGAGGGCGCAGGATTCTCACAGCATTGTTGCAAGCACCGCTACAACAAATGTGTCGTATGTTGCGAGCATCAGCTCGAAGGTGGCAACGGTTGTCCCTGCAGAACGAAAAAGGAGACAGATATTAAATGGGCAACCATTCAATGCCGACTTCGACCTTCGACTAGAAACGTTTGCGTCCGTCCCCCACAAAAAGGCGATCGCAGCAATGAAGAAATTATTGCACACACTGTGTCGGCTGAATTTGAACACTCGTATTACCGCCGAAGACAATTATTTTTGTTGGCTGCCAAACTTCTATATATAACTTTAATTAGTGCGGAACACTTAGGAACGCGGACTTTCGTATGCAGTCACGGTATGCTGTCGTAGGTTGGCGTAGCGCTGGCAAAACTGTCGAGTGCTGGCGTGCCACGCAGCGACGACACCACGTGTAGCGTAACCATCAGTAGCACAACCATGTATATGAAGCGGACGGGAAAGGGAAGTGAGGCTGAGGAGGAGTGATGCGAGAATTGAGAGGAGGGAAAGGAGGAGGGAAAGGTGGAGGAGCAAGGGAATATGATGCCATCGCATGCTGTCATATTATGTCGCCGCTTGACGTTCCCGCAACCAAAACAATGATAGCATAGCCATGCACAACAACGGGGAGGGGCAAGGAAGTGAGGCTGAGGAGGAGCGATCTGAGGGCGAGGGGGGATGAAAATGAGGAACAGAGCTGGGTAAAGAATAGCAAGGCCGTGTATACGGTAAGGCAGGCAAAACCATGTAAAGAACAACCATGAATAGCAATAAAGCGGGAAAGGGAAGTGACATAGAGGAAGGGTGTTATGAGGGGGGATGAGGAAAAAAGAAGAAAGGCAGCAGCTGAAGCATACTCATGTATGGCGTCACGCAGGCCAAAACATTATAGTAAAGTGAGGGTGAGGAGGATGGAAAGGGGGAGAGGAGAGGGTACAGCATAGCGTAGTCAAGTATGGTGTCAGCAGGCCAAACAAGCATAGCGTTGCGTAGCAAGAGGGTGGTAAAACGAAGTAAGGGTGAGGATGGAAAGAAGGATGAGAGAGGGTGCTAATGCATCACAAATGAAGGTTTCCTTTCCCGCCATGGAGGCCTAGCAGGCTGCAAGTATGGAACGCCCGCGCTTGACTATGAACTCGAGCGTCGCTGAAGGAACGCAGACCCTTCAGCGGGGCTCCCAGGCTGCTTGCCCCTGTGTACTTCTCTGGTGTCTCTTCCCATGCCCAGCTCAAATTCACGTAATAAAGCCTTTCTAGTTAGACCCTCAACACACGCTCCTTGAGCTCGTCCCTAAAAGACAAGCAAATCCACTGCCCCGCTCTTTCTACAGCTTTCACGTTGAGTGCACTGCAGAATATTTATTTCATACAGGCAAATGTCGTACAGGCAAAATACAGGCCAACAGCCGCATAAATTGTGTATTTCGTTCTGGAAGTGCGACTGCGTTCAGTTGCTCGTCAAAACCCTTTAGATCAGGGGTCGGAAACCTGCGTCGCGCGGGGCGGTATTTTGCGGCCCCCCGGCACGACGCCAGAACCCCGCCCCCTTCCTAACTGAAGGCCGACATGGCAGTTTTGACCTTCATTGGGGTTAATGCTTGTAACTTATGGTTCTAAATTGCAACTCTGTAACATGCGAGCTGAAAATAAACATCGCTGCTATATTTTTATTCCCGTTTTCCTAAATTTCTGTCGAATCGCCGAATTTTTTCTTGTACTGCAAAGCACCCCCCTCCCTCCCCACCTCCGCTTTGCTATGTGGCTCCAGCCATGTCGGCTTCATGCATCTTGGCCTTCCAACTCAAAAAGGTTGCCGGCCCCTGCTTTAGATCATTGGCGCAACCAGAGGGGCTTCATACCACCCTCGCCACGCTGAAAAATTTTTCTGTGTTACATGTGTGTATATACATGTATACATACAAACCTGCGCACAAATATACATAAAGCATGATTACCCCCGCCCTCTATCCCCCAAAAGCATATCAGGCTGCGCTACTGCTTTCGATGTCTGAAAATGAGTCACAATGCTGCCCACCCATGATTCCGATTGTCTCTTTGTGATGGTACACCTAAAAGAGCGATTCATCATCAGTCTCCATTTTTCTAGACCAGCATGGGGGATTTTCGCCCTGTTGAATCCACTCCCAAAAAGACAATACGGAGTCTTCTCCTGCTATGCTGTCAAACTGTCGGACACAAATCTAGAAATAATCTTACTCTTTTGTACAAATTGTTCCACGATCTTCCGAACAGTATCATTACAAATGCTGAGGCAATCCGCAATCATTCTAAGCCAGCTTTTCTTACACTTTTCCAACATTTTCGTCAGTTGGACCGGTTATCGGACATGCCACGTTAAAGGTCGCCTGTGACCCATTCCCGACCTTCACGAAAACGACAGTGACATACAAAAAGGCTCGCTCGAGAAGGAACATCCTTCTTTTGAGCTCTTTCAATCATCCCCATGGTCTCTGTCGCTATTTAGTCGAGATTCACCAAAAAACTGACTGTGCAGGAAGAACAGAGAGTAGGAAGAAAAGCTTACAGCTTTGCCAGCCTTGAAGTTTACTAGTCGTACTGTGCGTAAACCAACGTAGTGACGTAAATCCCACTACGACCTAGGACAGTCCCCGGGCATGAAAGCATCGACCAAGAACAGCTTCGCCGATACAAAAATCTTTTTGGCGGTTCTTGTGTTTGAACCCAGGCCCATAAGCGCAAAAGGCTATATGTTCACGACTGAGCTACGCCATACCTATACAATGTGAACATATTCGAACCGTATGGACGCGTTGCACCGGTTATTCAAAAAAAAAAAAAGTCACAGTTTCGCCGCAATGGCGAAGCAATGAATGCGATAGCAAGAACTTGAGATTTCACGCGAAGAACGCCACGCAGATCGAAATTTGGAGCACGCTGCTCAGGAGCAAAGAACGCACGAAAAGAACAAACACAGGGCGAACGCGAATCTAACAACGTTCACAGCTCTACACTTAACGTTCTGCTCAAAGACAAAGGGCGCACGAAACATACGCACATATAAAGGTCCACACTCACTCAAGAAATATGTCTTGTCCTTTGGACTCACTCTAACTCAAACTTACCAAAATATTACTCATCTGCACTCACTCAGACTCAGACTCACGGCTCGATCTGAGTCTGAGTCCGAGTGAGTCGACTCATGAGTGTGTTCGCCGACCTTTGCTTATGAGTGACGGCATTGTGTGCATTGGTGTTGGTTGTGCTCATAGCTTTTGATTTCACCTTACCTTCGTACACTGATTCGAAAGTTATCTTAATTCCTATGCTCCATGAGTGATATTTTGTGGCGCTCTACAGAAACACGCTAACGGCTAATGACACAAACGGTGCTGCAGACAACAGTGACTGCGCACTCACGTCCCTCCCAGGAGTTCACGAAATGTAGCTTACTTTATTGCTGTTCTGGCTTGAGATCAGGCTCAGTTCATATTCCAAGTGTTCAAGAATGGGTGAGTAGCCAGCACTTGCTGTCATCAGATGGACTATCTGCAAGCATGCCTTTGTGTGCACTGTGCACTGATTCCTCGAACCCGTTGTAGCCACACTCCAGCCTTCTCTTTTTTTTTATTTTTTTTTTTATCTTCTCGCAAGTGAACTGAGTTTTGACGAGCATGGCCGTTACAATGTTAGACGGTGAAAATGAGTGTACTAATATAGAAACACAATGTTTCGAGCGGCCCAAGGAATGTAAGCCTTATGTGATTCAATTATTTCACTTTATGTTAGTGCGAAAGAAAGCAATGATGTAAGCCGTCACGTACCGCAGCTGCAATAGAGCAGCAAGTGAAGAAGGAAAGCCACTCCTCCCATTCCTGGCAAAGCTGGGTCCATGTCACCAAAGAGAGACAAGACAGCACCTCGCACATCGTTCTGCATTGACAATAGAGCAGCAGTTACATAAGCTCGCCAGCATTTTACCACACACATTTCTACGAAAGTCACGTCAAAGTATTTGTAATTGTGCCTCGTGCACTGGTAGACATCGTCGACAGTTAAACATTGATACGTGCTTTGGAGAGGCGAGAAAAAGTGAGCTACTATTCGCCGTGCGATCGGGCTATAGGTGGCAGCACCGTCACCACGTTTGCGCGGATAGCCGGTCTGCGGTGCGTATATGCAAATGTACGCAGCGCCGCTTTGTCGTGAGCAGTTTGGGCCGGTTGTTGGCAAATAAAACGCGATGACTGATGCCTGATGGTAATATGTACGTTCCCCATTGCCAAATCGATGCACGAAGCTCGTCCAACGTTATTATAACTTGTGAGAGTAGCGCAATATGCCAATAAACGGGATGGGGGCTCTGAACGATATTATACGCTTACCGACTACATGGCGTTTTTCGTTGTTATACTTGTACGTGTTTAGCTTGTGTTCCGCCTACGACGCACTGCTGTAGTGCGACTTAACTAATGAAGTAGTTACCTCTTGGTCATGTGCGTACGAAAACAAAGTAGAAAGAAAGCCCGTATTCCTGCACGATGAGTTGGAATAGGACTGTCACATCCGCATTTTTTTTTATGTACAGTTCTCCACGAAAGGTAGGATAGTCGACAAGTTTAGTCAGGAAAGCTACGTGGCTGACAGCGCTTTAGCGCTACGGAGGCATTTCGCGAGTACGCGCTTGTGTTTATTCCAGTAACAGAAGAAAGAGGTAACAGTTGAGCGCAGAGCTTTCTTGAACTGATTACCTGCATGACAGTGATGCAGGAAAGGTCCCGTTATTTTATGGGACAAAAGGATGTTTTTTGTTTGTTTTTTTAGCGAATAATGTCTGCTGCCGTCCGTCAATCAACAACGCCACTCAAACGCTGGAGATAGTGTTAAAGATAAAGATGAGACTTTGCGTGAAATTACTACAACACAAAAGTAAGACACACCGTCTGCATTAACTTTGACCATCGGCGACCATCTAAATGTAAGCACGTGGGTGTGTTTGTATAGATTTCGCCCCAACTTAAAATTAGGCATGATAACTGAGTTTTATCAATCCCATATCCAATTTTGATTTCAGTTTAGTACCGAAGTTTCAGACTTTCCTTGACTGAAATATTTCTCCGTAGTGAGACCAGAACCGTACAACAAAAGGACATTTTATGCACAAGTAAATCTCGTAGCATACCAGATAAAAGGAAATTATCGCAGTTATGCGCCTAACAACAACGCGAAAGTGCATGGCTGAGAGTCGTGTTCTCATTTACCACCGAGTCGATAAAGCACTGCATTCACGCGATATTTAATACTCCTAGCGTTTAGGACAACGCCAAGTGCACTTTGCGATGTGGTTGAACCAGAAAGCGGCACCCACGCTCAAATGATTCTGGCGAATGGAGGATACGATGACTACGCGCAGCAGCCTAAAAAAGGGCACTCACTGATCTTGTTACCATATATATATATATATATATATATATATATATATATATATATATATATATATATATATATATATATATATATATATATATATATGTGTGTGTGTGTGTGTGTGTGTGTGTGTGTGTGTGTGTGTGTGTGTGTGTGTGTGTGTGTGTGTGTGTGTGTGTGTGTGTGTGTGTGTGTGTGTGTGTGTGCATATATATATATATATATATATAGCTTAGCAAGACCAAATGCTTCTCAACATTATGTTATGTATACGTTCAAGTAGTTAAAATAAAGTCAACACAACGGGACAACCGCCCTCTGAGGACGTCCACGACGTTAAGCGCAGAGGAAAACACGATGTCACTAGCAGACGAGGTAAGGAGCAATCCACACAGGGCGTGCTTCAGCAAGTAGCCGCCAGGCAGCAACTCCGCTCGATCTCGCGGCCAATAGGACCGCTCTACGAGCAGTTTAATTGAGCGGCAACTCACAAATGAGATAAATTCGAAATACATTGCAAAATTTTAGTGGCTCCAAAATTTCTTTACTAAAGCTTTCGCGCGACTCGAAGCGATTACGGAACGATTCAAACGGTAGCGGTGTACGAATATTCCAGTTTTCGAATATTTGCACAGCCCTACCTTAAAACAGGTGTATAATTAGTGGGAACGTTGTGCGCCATGAAGTTGTACGCAATGACAGTATCGTAGAGCGTACGAAGCTCAATGAATACATATTCGGTGACGGTTGCTCGTAGTGTGATGACAAGAATAATTGCTAGAAGATCTCACCCTTTTAGGGAAGCAGCTTTTGTACGCTTTCAGCGCAAGGAACCGGGAGGTAGCAGTGGACAGCAAGTACACGGCCGCACCGCTGAAGTGCTCCGTGGCATAATTGTCGGCATCGTATAGCACGATGAGGGGGAAGGACGATGGAGGCTATTGTCGATGCCCCAAACAACCGAACTGTGCTTTTGGATGCCGTCAGGTGCGACGGAAGAGTGCGACTTCTTTGCAGGTATACATCTGCCAGCCTGTCCTGTATGAGTATCCGTGCGCCGGATGCTAGCATGGTTAGCACGGCCCACGTGTCCTTGTCCTGCTTCATTACATCAGATATTGTTGGTAGCCCAACCGTTGTGCCCTGCGCAACAAAAAAAGATGCAAACAGAGGCTACGTTAAATTGCAGCACATAAATCAAAACTATCTCGACGCCCCTGTCTCGGCGGGGTGCCTTGCAACCAACGATCGAGAGAACGTACAACACAGACGAACGAAAACGTGAGGACATTTTTTTTAAGCACGCTGTGACTGCAGTGAAACAACCAGAATAAAACGTCACGACGTACGATCCTCTTTACTGTAAAGATGCAGTTTCTGGTTAGAAGTGCGAAAATTTAACGATAAAACTTCATCGACGAAAGGGAATGCAAAAAGGAAAAACTCTCTACTTGACACTGAGTGAGATAGACATGAAATAGTCCCATAAGCAGCAAAAAAAATTACACCATCTCCCGCTAAAGGGAACCATGTGTAGATGTGAAGCAGCGGGCGCTAACGCTTACACTGGCGGTGTCGTTGACGCTGGCGCTATCGCAGCGTTGCGCAGGAGAGAAAACTGAGGAGGCGCAAAGCACGCAGTGATGGAGCGGTGTTTCCTACTGGAACATGCCAATCGCTGCTAATGGGCAATGAGAGACAGAAGACTCCGACTGGACACAGAGACCCGCAGTCGGCTTTTAGTTAACGCGCACGCTGCGAATTTTTATTGTTCAACAACGCACAGGAGAAATATCCCACCGGCACCACATTGGAGGTCAAGATCCATTGCCATATATACGGGATGGACAATGAACGGTTGTGCAGCGCGAGCAGTCGGTTTTTTCAACCAAGAAACTCGCTAGCAGACGCTGCCTGCGTCGGCGTCTCGAGGCGAGAGAGGGGGGTAGCGTAGGAGAGGAGAGAGAGGGGGGGGGGGGCGCGCATGCGCAGTGGGGGTGTGGACGCTGTGGGCAGGGGATGCCTAGAGGAGAGAGAGGGGAGCGTATTAGAGGAGAGAGAGGGGGGGACGCGCATGCGCAGTGGGAGCGCGGGGAGGGATGCCTAGAGGAGAGAGGGGGGAGCGTAGGAGGGGAGAGAGGAGGGGAGGCGCATGCGCAGTGAGGGTGTGGTTGCCGCGGGGAGGGATGCCTAGAGGAGAGAGAGGGGGGGAGAGGAGGTTTTTTTTATTTTTAATTTTTTTTTTGAAAGGTTTGCGCATGCGCAGTAAGGGTGGTCACGCCGGCACACCACCACCACCACCACCACCACCACCACCGGATTAAGCTTCGCCATAAGATGCTTCACATCTAATAACATCTGCTACAACACGCTGTGCATATTCGCAACAACCAGCTCTGCATGTGCTGAAATGGTTCATGCTTCAGAGGTTGCTATGAACGTGGGCGATAGTCACTCACACTGGCTCCTCTGCAATACAGGTAAGCGGCCATCAGGTGCGAGGCCAGGAAAGTGACGACGAGGAGTGCCTTGGCTGGCTCCATGGCCCCCCTGATGGAATCGCTCCTCCTCGCTCTAATTCCTTGATGATGATTATGATGATGATTCGCGTAGTAATGGCACAACCCACTGCGGGAGATCGGCCACGAAACGTGCGGCAGCAGAATTTGCGAAAAAAAAAAGGAAATAGCGCAAAAAAAAAAATGGAGGGGGGGGGGGGGGGGGGGGGGGCAGGATATGTGAAAAAGATAATCTATAGGTAACAAAAAATATTTGTCATAATTTTAGCGTTTTTTTTTTTGCAATGCTACTTAAACTAATGTCAAACAACTGAAATAATTAAACAAATATAGATGAGGTAAATAAATTAATGATAAAATTTAGGTGTACTGATAATATTAATATGGCATTCTCTTTGTTTCTTTTATATAATTAGCTACAGCCTCGTATATGCCCATGTCGCAGTGCCCCAGTGGCGACGCCCCCCAGGGAGAGTAATACCGATGTGGAAAGCTCAAGGCCACCTTTTTTAAAACGTGGTTTCAGGAATATTTGCCTTATGTTTTGATATCTGCGACATTCGATGAATAAATGTTCGATCGTTTCTGCTTGATTAAAATAGCTACATTGTGAAGAAGGAACGAACCCAGGCCTGTGCAAGTAAAAATTTAGTTACGGTATTCTGCATCGCAGTTTATTTAACATAACTTCCAATTGCATTGTGCTACACCATGAGCTATTCCAGGGAAACCTAAGGTACTGAAAATTTGTGTCGCTTAGAACAGAAGATTTAGTGTGTTCCTCTCGCATACAAAAGTTTCTGAACCTTGCGATCGTGTTATTAGAGGATGGTTTTAGAATATTTAGGGCATGTCCTTTAACAGATGCTACCGCTAGGGTGTCCGCCGCTTCATTTAATGCCAATCTAGTATGGCCTGGAACCCAAACCAGACGGACATACCGTACATGATTTGGCATGTATGAGTAAAGATCTGTGAGGCAGCTCGACGAGTGAGACGCTGTTAAATCAGTGCACAGAGACAAGGAATGTGTTAACGTCACTACTGAAGAAATATGTGCTGGAAGTTTACCCAATGCAAGAATAATTGCATTAATTCTGCCTGGAATACTGCCTCCTACCCACTAGTAGGAATTGGTCAAGAAGCCGGCGAGAGGAGCAAATGTAATATAAATAACTCCGTCATTTCGGCTGATTCCGAAAAAATCCGATTAACACTCGCCGTCAAAATTTGGGCCATTCGGATTTATCCGACAAACACCCATTTTAACGGCCAATATGAACCTGTTCCGTTTTCGTTGAAGGACATGTCCTAAGCGGTCGGGCATTGATACATAGGCCGGTTTAGCTGGTGTTGCATCTATTACAACAAGCTTCAAGGCTGTAATACGCACAAACGTGTGTGTTTTGTATTCAAGTATTTATGTTTGCATGTATATGTGTTCTCGCGTCCAAACCTTACAGACCACTGAAATAAGCTTCGTGTGTTCTGATGCTTTCGTCTTCAGATATCATTTCACCTAAGATTATGGGATATTGAGAGTATAATGCAAGAACAAACTGAGCATTTCGGAGAATTGGAGATTTGATAACAATAAACTTCGATAAACGCCTAATTTCCACCAAAAGTTAAACTCCGAAAAACACCCTCCGAATCACAAGAAAAATGAACCCCGAAAACACGCAGCTTTAAATGTGATTTAGCAGAACTGAGCGCTGGGAAAGTATGATACCCATCGTGCCGATCAAAAAAATCACAACATATCCTCGGAGTGAATGATGATGAGTGGGCGAAACTGCGGGGGATCATTTGGGTAACCATGAATCCCCCCCCGTACATTGCCCACTCGATCATGCAAAGACGTGACACGTCGTGACGCGAGCCCTCACCGCCTCTTGATCGGCTTGCCAGCGCTGCCGTGCCGCTGCAGCTTCGCGAGCCCTCAACTCCAGGTCGGCTTGCCGGCGTGCCATGCCGCTGCAGCTTCACGAGCCCGCAAATCTGGATCCGCTTGTCTGCGTCGCCGCCGCCTACTTCTCTCTCGCATAACTTGACAGCCCGCGCTGCAGCCGCTTTGCGAGCCCTCCGCTCCACCACCGCCTTGTCTTCTTCGTTGTTCATAGCAGTAGTATGTAGTAGTAGTATCGAAACGCACTGAGTGACGACCGTCGAAAGAGAAAGGAAGCACGCCGAGAGCAGAGAGTGGAGCGAGCGCCGCAGAGCCATCTAGTGGGCGCCATGCAAATCAGATGAGAGCACATCTGCGCCTCTAGTGGGAGCGGCGAGTACTAGCGTGGCTGCACCGGGGCAGTGATGTACAGCCGCCCATGTTTTTAACCTGAACACGCGAGCATCGACCGCCGAGTCTGTAAGCGCCTGTTCCGGGCGTCCTGGTGGCCGGTTCCCGGAACAGCCTAGCAGAATACAGCTGCATAGGACTGTTCATCGCAGGCATGCATGTATTCTCGTTCATTTCGTCGTTGTACTCCGTTAAACGCCGCTTATCGACTGGGCGGTCGACGCTCGCGCGTTCAGGTTAAAAAATGGGGCGGCTGTACAAGCCTCGACCTTAAGGAGCTTCGCCCCTAAAATAGAATGTACTCTGGAACAAGCTTATTGTTCATCGTCATCAGCGTCATCGTCATCGTCATGGCGTATAATGGTTACCTTGCATGTGCTGTGCGGTGATGGCACCGTCATCGTCATCGCACTAGCGTGGCTACACCGAGTGACACCGGCGTAGTGATGGACAAGCCTCGACTTAAAGAGCTTCGCCCCTAAAACATCAGGGACGAGGGAGGAATGTGATACGGGCAGAAATTTATTACGAGCGAAGCTGCTGTAGTGGGTCGTAGTTCGTGTTTTGTTACAATAAACTACCATCATCGACATGCCAGCGCGCGCTCTCTTCGTTGGCTTCTTCACCCCCCCCCTTACCCGTGCGCCCGGCGCAGGCTCCCCCCGCAGCGGCGATTTCTCCTGCGTGTGTTGGAATAACTCAGATGGCCGAGAGAACGTGCACAGAGAGCGACACAGTAGTAGTAATAGTATTAGTAGTAGTAGTAGTAGTAGTAGTAGTAGTAGTAGAGTATATTGTGGAAATGATGCTTGATTCCGCAGCCGAATCTAATTGATTCTGCGCGGCGCGGCGTCAATGGAAGTGGGAAATAACTAGCATAGCAGAAGAGGGAAAAGGGGGGAAGGATGAACAGCTGGGATCTCGTCCATTCATGGGGGAGGCCGATGGAAAGAAAGACGAAAACAAAGGCATAGAAAGAATGCGAAAGACAGACACAGAAAGGAGGAGAGGAAAGAGATAAAAAGGATAGAAAGAGGAAGAAAGAGACGGAAAAAAAGATAAAGGAAGCGAGAAGTGGAAAGACAGAAAGAAGGAAGAGAAAGAGGAGGGGATGCTTAAGTGAAAATTACGTAACGCTAGTAACGTGACAGATTTCCTCCAAGAATGAAGTAACACGTTTCCGCCGGAATCGCGTAACACTGGTCACGTGACATGTTCCCGGACAAATTACGTAAGACTAGCCACGTGGCGTCATATGACATTACACTAGTCATGCGACATGTCCCAGCAAAACTCACGTAACACTAGTCGCGTGACATGTTCTCGCCAAAACCATGTCGTTCAAGTGAGGAAGCGACACAGGCTTGGCAGAGTAGCTTCTCCCTCGAAAGTCCGAGCACTCGCTACGCTGTTGCTTCCACCCTTGCACCACTATTGCAAACGAGCTTCGCTACTACCTGTCTTCACGCCGCTAGTGCGGAGCTGCCTGAATTTTTTTAGGGGCGAATCACCTTAGGGTCTAGGCTTGTACGTTGTCCGGCGATGACAATGACGCTGATGACGATGAAGAATGAGCGCGTTCAAGGCCAAACATTCTCTTTCTGCCACGGTCTAAAGGATCTACTCTACTCTACTTTCTGCCATGTATGAAAACGGTCGTGAAAGCGCTCTCGCCCGCGAAAGGCAAAACGGCAACAACGACGTTTGGTGAAAACCGCGTGACAAGTTGTTAAATATTTAGCGATTCTTTATTCTTAAGCCTGGTTGTATGTTCGTGGTGAGGCCGTTTGGCATGCTGAATAAAGTAGAAACAGATTACTAAATGCGAAGAATTTCTTAGCGAACTTCGGAGAGTTTGAGCGTATCTATCTATCTATCTATCTATCTATCTATCTATCTATCTATCTATCTATCTATCTATCTATCTATCTATCTATCTATCTATCTAGAGCCTACGACTTTGGGCTCGCCAGACAGTATCGTTAATGGGACTTATACAGAAATTGGTATGGCATAACATGACTCTGTGACGAACATGAATGACTGGTCATGTCATGAAAATCATGACTAACTTGACACCAGGGAGCAGCGCAGTTACACGGGACAAGAACGACTCACAGTACTTGGCGCTGGCGAACAAAATGACCGTTTATTTCGTAGGTGCACAAATGTATACGCTTCTTGGGAAACGGAAAAAGCAAAAAGGGGGGAGGGGGGAGAGCTTAACGCATGCGTCCTAACTAGTCCATGACGATGCAATGATCACTTGCGGAGCTACTTAATTTCCTTGTCTGTTAGTACGATCGATGGTGCGCTAACACATGACGACCCAATCGAATGAATTGTGAGTGTTTTGTAGATTTCCAGGGTGCGGCTGTCACGATATCTGCGCAAGATGCGCGCCTGATCAAAATTATGACTGCATCCACGCTCAGCACAATGAATAGCCAAGTGCTTCCAGTTCGGGCCTTGAGGTTGTTACTGTGTTCTCGCAGCCGGTCGTTGATGCAACGACCTGTCTGCCTAACGTAAAGCCCTCCGCAGGACGTAGGTACCTCGTAGATCACTTCGGTCTTGCAATGCACAAACTGTGTAGCACGTTGCTTCTCGCAAGTGAAACGACTTGGGCGAGGGCATTCACCTTCTTACACAATGAATTCAGCTTTACCGGTGCCGAAAACACCACCCTTACGCTGGCACGTGCAGCTGTCTTCTTGATCTTGTGTGACACACCGTGTAAGCAGGGGGATAACCGCCACTCTTGCCCTGTCCTCTTCAGAAAAGTACGGAGCCAAACGTTTCCAGAAAGCTGTAGGCACTAGCTTTTCCAAGTTTCTGGATTTGGTTTCCTTCTAACTCAGCTCGACTGTTGTCCTTCGAAATGAGCACCTGTATGTGCAGAAAGATGGTGTTTGCATCGGGTCGTGCATCGCCCCGGTTCTGAGCGACTTACTTCTGGCTTGATATTACAGAAAATTGCCAGAATGTGTCGACAAGACCACTTCCGTTGTAACATCAACATCCCCGATTTCTATGCAACAGCACATGAGTTACAATGCCTGCAGCTAACGAAATCTAAGCGCGCGCAATTTCGAGATTATCGAATGAGCCCTTTCCAAACTGCATGACAGAAAGGACTGCATGACACAAGTGTTCTTTGGCGCAGGTACGTGCCTCTGGCGTTTCTTCGACGGCATGCACGTCATTTCTCGACTTGTTAATTTCGCGACGACAACTGGGGCAGTTTTATGAAAAGCGCACTTTTTTTTTTCGCGGCAGCCTGAATGCCTTGAATAATCGAGCCATAATTGTTAAATCCAGATCGTCAGCTGAACGCATGCGCTCGTCGTGATGCTTCCTAAAAAAGCAAAAAAGACCGACAACAATGTTACCGAAAACGTGCGCACTTTCGGCTTATCGCCAGTAGCGGCTCCTCGAGCCGAAGTGAACTTACGCCATGACGGGCTTCCGGGTGTGCAAGACGTTTATTTTCGTTTTCTTTTTGTGTTGCTTCTACGCGGAAGTTAGAGCTCATCCTTCCAATACCCGTTTCTTATCGTGCGCAACGATCAGACACAAGCTTTTGACTACGACGACGACACGAATCAACACAGGCATCGGTGTTTGTGCTTCCTTCGTTCCATAAACTTTGTATTGCAACGTTCTTAGCGCAACCAGATGATCTGCTAGCGATTATAAAGTTACATTGAACTTAAAAAACCACTGCAAAGAAACACGAGAGTCATTTAAACACTAATGCGCACAATTAAAGTGCAGCTGGACAATGGCGTACGTATTCGTTCGTCTCCATTTACGTTTCACCCATTACTTCGAAAGTTGTCCGAAAATCTAACGCTAGTGAATACTCCCAGAGCCCCACAAGGCCAACTATAACAAAACATACCAACCAATTATCCATTTACACGCACTGCTTAAGGAATATGCATTGAAATTCTACCCACCTCCTATGTCTATTGTCGGCACCGGCGCGGGAACGTCTCGTGGGTCGTCGCTGCTTTCTGTTTCAGCCATTTCGAAGCTGACAGCTTAGCGAATACTTACTAGCGCCTTTTGCAATCGCGAAGCGTTGCTGTGTTTTGACCATGCACCGCGAAGAACAGCAATACCCCGTGAACTGAGCGCATACGCTGCATACTCCGCCGCAGATCCCCACACACCGACACTAGAGTGTACTAGAATATTTTGAGTGGCGCGACCGGCCGTCGTGGAGAGGGCCGCCGCGCGCGGAAAGTTGGCGGTGGCGCTGTAGTCAACCGCACTTGAACTTCGCCTCTCGCGCTTGCTTGGAGCCTGTCGCGCAGAGCGTTGTCGACACGCACAGAAATATGGCTCGTGCTCGTGTAGTGTTCTGCTCCTTGCTTCCGTTCGAAAACATACACCGTAAATTTCTAAATTAATGCATAGGGGTGAGTAAAATGCACTTTTATTCCCCCGCCGACATTTGTACGCGCGATCATGTAGCTAGAGGCTCCTGTGCGCGACGTCACGTCAATCTTTACATAAAAAACGTGTTACGTGCAGTTATAATTGCCTTTCTCTGCAACGCGTGCCGTGACCGCTTGCGTAGCTTTCGTTCGCGTCGTCAGCGCAGCTCAGTTGCCGAAGTGATTTATAGTAATGCCACAGCGGTATTTCCAAGTGCACTTGCCATTCAAGCATCCAGTAATGAATAATCCTTTCACACGCGCTGCAAACACTGCAGGTAAACTTTGTGCACTGCTACCCAGTCTCAAAGCTGTAATGCACCACAAATGCAAATGCGCAGGAAACAGAGCAACATATTTTATTTACAAATATGTTTTTGGGAGATAAAAAGAAGTCTGTACAGAAGAATGCTCTCAGCGTTTGCTGCAACAGATTTTTTTATACTGGCAACGACGGAGTTATTGCTTTCACCTTGACACAGCGCGTCTTAATTGGTCTGCTGTTCGAAGCTTGGAGTTTGTGCACATTGCTCTATGTAGTTTTTAGCATTCGTCGCTTGAGGAGTGAATTTCTTGTTTTCAAAGGCCTGCGGAGGAACTTGTATAGCAATTGCCCCGCAAAAAGGAAAATTCAATCATTTATTCAAATACCTGAGAAAATGCGACTCACTCCTTCGTTATGCTTATTTTAAAATGATACATTTGGTCCTGGAGGCACAATTGCTGTGTAGATTTGAAGTATCTGTACTGTACGACATTTAATAAAATATCGATGCACATTCCAATCACTTGTCTGCCGCGATGGAGCAGAGGTTATGGTCCTCAGCTGCTGACCCGAAGGTCACGGGTTAGATCCGCGGAGGTCACATTTCGATGAAGGCGAAATGGTAGAGGCCCATGTACTGTGCGATGTCAGTGCACATTGAAGAAGACAAGGGGCTCGTATTTTCCGGAGCCCTCCACTACGGCGTCTCTCATAATCATATCGTCGTTTTGGGACGTTAAACCCCAGATATTATTATCATTTAGCGATCTCCCTGAGCAGTTGAGGCTGAAGAGGGCTCTTATCCTTGAGCACATTTGTGAATTCATATGCAGGCACAAACGACGCATACCCTGTTCCACAACGCAGGGGGAATTCTTGCAGCTCGTTGCAAGAGCGTCGCTTCTCATGCGATGGTCCAACGACACCTATCAATCAACTTTTCTAACGCACACACACACAGACACACACGCACACACCCCGCCCTCAACGCTACCTGGACTTAGCAATAAAAAATAGCACGGCTCTTTCAATAGTGATTTCATTTGTGCAGGAGGCAAGTGCACATAAAAAAATGGAAACTCGTGCGGTGTGATTAACTTGGACAGAAGCGCTATTATTAGTGTCGAAGGTCCGCCAACGTAGCGAGCACCTGCATCGTGCTCTGAGTCTTCTACCTCAGTTCTTTTAACGTCATCTAGGAAAGTAAAAAGCAAAAACAAAGTCAGCTGTACGATGGCGCCATTCTTTCCGCGGGTGTTTCCTTTTACCTCGGTGTTGGTGTCTTAATTCGCACTCAGGTACGAAAGCAAGTTCGGCGTTCCTCTAGGTATTCGCACTTCAGCCGCGTTCACGATTAGTACACTATATATCTCTTAAGAAAAAACGGGGCCCGAAATGTAACTAGCATACTGCGCAGTCCACGTCCACTGGCTTGTTCAACCTCCGCATGTCTCTCCACTGAAGCATTCGTGGCTCTTCATCTGCAGGGTCATTGAAAAGAGCCAATTTAAAAACCCGACCCAGTGTTCATAAAAATGTGTTACGATAAAAATGTTCTTAAGGGAATATTTGCCAATCTTGCTGCTCGACATATCATTGCGATGCCGCCCCGCAATGGCAAAAAGCAATTACGAAAGGGAAGTTTTCCGCATCTGTTCAGTCCACGCGCAATAAGTCTTGCATCCTGGCACGCAGTAATGATACAGCCGTTGCTTCGGAGGCATAGCAGGAGCTGCGCAGATCAGGATAGATTTTTCCAACGCGAATATTCACCGGGCAGAAACCATGACAACCGCGGAGCGAACGGGCGCTCTTCAAGTGCCGGCGATGACAGCGCCGCCGCAATTTTCCGCGCGAGAGGGGTCAGCGGTTAACAATAGAACCGGTCTCCGTTCGCGCCACTCAAAAGTTCTAGTACACTCTACCGACACGGCGGCGAAACATCGCAGACGCTAGACGGCGCTGCGGCGGAAAAAAATGGCAGCCTCCTTGTGAAATTGGTCTATATCAAGCTAGCGAAAAGGCCGTGAGCGCACAACGAGCGAGGCTTGTAAATCGTATTATACTTGACATGAATTTCACGATTTTCATTTTGTGATGTCTCCTTTATGTTTGTCATACAGACATGTCATGCAATACCAAATTTAGTGTATATCAATCAAGCGAACTGGCCGCGAACGTGCCATGAGCGTGGCACGCCATTCATGCTGGAAATGGCATGTCATGATTTCCATATTACCACTTGTCATTTATGTTCGTCATACAGTCACGTCACGCAATACTAAATTTGGTGTAAATCAAGCTAGCGAAACGGCAGCGAGCAGGCCAAGAGCGTGGCATGCAAGTCATGTTGCACATGACACACAGCAAACGGGTTTCAGCCTTTTTGGGAGTTTCGGGCCCGGCTCTTAACTTGCATCCTAAACGTACTGCGCAAAACCCCCCTACCAAAGGAGGTTTTAGGGGGCACGCAGGGCAAGATGGCGGTGCCTGTTGAAGCGACAGCCGTCCACTTCGAATCTTTCTAGCCGTCGGCCTGCATTATTAAACTCATTCATTCCTAAATAATGCTGGTATTTGATTTAGATTTGTAATGAGGCTTCGCTAAGCGTATACTGCCGATAAAACAGCTCCGTTTTCGAGATACACAGTCGATTTGCGGTGCAGAAGGCTTAACAAGGTTTGTTTACGAAGCAAACGGAGTCAAAAGAGGGAATTAAGGAGGTAACTTTGGTGTTTTTATTTAACTCATTTCGGGGGCTTGAACGGAGTTCATTGGAAATTTTTCTGCTTCTTTTGAGAGCTTTTAAAACGCCCCTTTATACGCGGCACGAGAGAGGGCAAGAAACAAAAAAGGTATTTCAGGCACTATACTAGCGTTTTAGAGACATTTCTTGCAACTATTCATAGCTAGGACATATTAGAAAATGGACATTAATGTATTCATGCACATACATGACATATGCATACAAGCACGCACGACACAGGAATCGAACTCGCGACCACACGCACTGAAAGCAAACATCATATCCATTACACCACAGCGCCACCACTAGCTTGAGCAGTTTTTCACGGGGTATATATCTACGAAGCGGCTACTAACCCGTTGGCGACACCTCGAACTTTTGTTCTCGTAGCATCGGCATGTGTTAGCGCTTTCGCAAGGCCAGTACATAAACTCATGTGCGTCACGAAGGCCAAGGTAAACACCTTCAGCTTCGAACTATTCGGTTCGTCGTGTCGTGCCGCTAGAAAAATTGTAAACGTGTGCCCTCTTGAGTACTTCGACACTGTTTCACTCGCCCGAAATTCGGGGATACGAGCGTGACAAAAGGTATCCTCAGATGGCCGAAGATATGTGCATTCCATGGGCGTATGATGTGGAGCTATTTTCGTTGTTTCTGCCGCGAGCTGCGCGCGTCCCATGGCAGCGGCGTGTTCTGAGCTGTATGACCGCCTGTGTTTTCATTGATGGGGTGTGTGCCTCCCGCCGCACGGAAGCCCTCAGAGACGAGGACGAAACACTGAGCAACACATCTTTATCATTTAAAAACACTGTCAGCGGCCCCTAAGCGCGAGCCGCGAGCGTGCCTGTGTACATCGTTCTCGTCATCCACCGGCGCGCTCACCGCTACGACTCCCATAGGGAACCAAAGCTCAAGTTTGTGGAGCGACGACAGCGCCGCGCTGCGGCTCTGGAGAGAAGCGCTGGTGAAACTGGGAATAAGCGCCGCGGAGGGCGCGCCTGTTTCAGCGAAAGCCGACAGCGGCGGCACGCGTGCGCACGCGTTCTTCGGTCGGTGCGGGGAGCTTAGACGTTGTGCCATAGAGAAAGGGAAACTTGGTTTTTCCCTTTCTCTATGGTTGTGCCGTGAGCTTGGCACGCTGAACCGAGAGGCTTGCTTTGCGAAGCTGCTTTTCCGCGATGGTAGAAGCGACCCCACGAAAGTCGAAGCGTGGTCCGAAGTATTACTGTGTGTCACAGCAGTGCAGACAGTACCAAGGCACGCGATCCGCCTGTAAAACTGTATCAGTTCCTGGACAAGTCGTACGAGAGAGAAAATCCACAAGCGTGTATCACCGCAGTTAAAGGAATAAAGTTCTAGCTCTGCCTCGCCTTCTGTTTTCGCTGACTCAATTCTTCGCTTGAAATCAATTCTTTCGACTATCTGAATCAGTACGTAACGCGGCGCGTGTAACGACTGCAGTAGTGATTGCTCGCCGTCTCGCATTTTTACATCCAATTACGGTTGTATGTTGAAGCAACTTTGTGTTCTGATTCCTCGTGTTTGTGAGACCTAGCTGTCGTTGTTGATGTTCACACTCACAAACTTCATACCGCGGTTAGCGTTGCGGTGTTGGTTGCGTTCAACTGAACTCCGCACAAGGCTGCATCATTGCGCCGGAACGAACGCCTGTGCATTTTCAGCTAACTTCACATCGGTTTGCTGGTTTGCTCTTTTTTTGTCGCTTTGTTAGGGTGGTATATATTTAAGCCGCTGAATCTAACTGGCACTTAATTCAGCAATTGTTATTGCCATCTTCGGAGATTGTGCGGTCTTCTTTCACGCGCACCGCGCACTCGTACATTGCTTCGAGTGTGCGTTTATGGGTGCGCTTTGCGCGAGCTCGTCGCCCGATACCACATCGCGCCTGAAATTCGACACCTCTCACGCTGAGCCGCGATCGCGCAGCAGGTCTTATACACCTGTAAAGTCGATATTCTCATAAAAAGGGAGTGCAAGCACGAATCGAGAAGCGCAAAAAAAAAAAAAGACAGACAGACAGACGAGGCGAGCAGTTCTACTTGCTTCGCAGCGGTTAAAAGCTAAGCTAAGCTAGCTGCCTCGTGGCTAAGTCAGCGGGTGATGCTCCAGCGGTCGGAGGGCATGACTCGAACCTTCTCAGGCTTGTTAGTGCCACGGCCGTGTAGTCTTTGCTTCTTTCACTTCTTTTTTTTGCACGCCGCGAAAGTTCGTTCACTACAGTACGCGTTTGCCACTGCCAGCATGCACATCTAAACAACAATCAGATGTTTTGCATAGTCGACAACGTGGAACATCGATAACGGTGATTAACGAAGTTCTCTTCTTTGATTACGTTCGCTTTTCGAAGTGCCTGTCCAGCGCGGAGATCTTTTTCAAGCGGTACATAGCGAAGCGCTGCGCGAGAGCTCTGCACGCGCACGGAAGCGAGCGGCAGCGCGGCGGAGAGAAGGGAAAAGGCGCGGCGCTTACCCCCAGTTTCTATTTTTTTGCGAGGCGCAGCAAGACCAGCGCAAAAGCGCTGCACGTGCACGGAAACGAGCGGAAGCGCGGCGGAGAGAAAGGAAAACGCGCAACGTATATTCCCAGTTTCTATTTTTGCGCCAGAGATGGCGCTGCCTGCCCAGAGTCGCAGCGCCACTGAGCGATGCTTTGGGAGCCTATAGCATATAAAAGTTACTCACGCAGATGCCCACAAGCGTGCGCAGGGTGCCTCTTCAGGTGGAAGGGGGGAGGGGTCGAAGGCTCGTCGCTGCGCCCACCCTCCCTATTAAGTCAGTGCACGGGGCAGACTCTCCCCCCCCACAGTCCCCGTGTGCACGCCTATGCAGATGCCCGAGTTACAAGGACATTGTAACGCGCCTACACTAAGTGCATTTATTGGGCGCGCACTCTCACGAGCTAAACGGAGGTGCAGCAGCGCCTTCGGATTAGCTGAACGATAATCTACATCCACAATTAGCACTTATTCGCAACTCGCACTTTCGCGGGGCACACAGTGATTCTCTAACTCAAATTCAGTATTTAGTCGCTTTCACACTCGGAGACTACCTACAATCTTACTACTGTAATGAACGCATTGGCACCAACCTCTCCTTATTTACATTTAATAAAAAAAAAAGAGAGAACAAAGAGACAACGCCCTCGCCTACAATCTTACTACCTACAATCTTACTACGACTACCTACAATCTTACTAATTAACTTTCATTGTTAAACATCACACAAATGCATTAAAGCAAATGCATAAGCATGCCCCAATGTCAAGTACAACCACCACAAATTAGCGGTGACAGGTCTCCCGTTAAATAAAAAAGTTAATGCACATGCACTTCGCTCTTGTGAAAGTCCATGTGTATGTGGCACTCCTCTTGCACAAATGATGTAGCAAGAATAAAAAAATGTAGTATTGCCGTCTTCTTCAACGAAACATCTGTGATAAGAATGATAAGAAAAACAGTGTTCGCAATATTTTATTGGAATCAAAACAGTAGCAGTTCTCATGTCAGTGTAAGCATATGTATATTTCCATCTTCTTGCACAGAACCTACACCCAATACAACACACTAAGAATGTATACAGTACACCCCAAGCACTATATACATAGGTCGGCACTTTAAGGGAGTACACACTCAAACTCACTCACCACAATTTTGTCAGCCTTCGCACTCACTCACGTTCACTCACGTCCACTCACGCTCATGAGTACTCACTCACATTCACACTCACCTCCACTCACACTCATGAGTACTCACTCACGTTCACACTCACGACTACTCCCGCTCGTAGGCACTCACTTCGGTTCATACTCACGCCTACTCACACTCTTAGGCGCTCACTCACGTTCACACTCACGTCCGCTCACACTCATGAGTACTCACTCATACTCAACTCACCACGTTCAAATGAGTGTGAGTGAGTGTGAGTTGAGTGCACTCATGAGTGAGTGTGCCGAGCTATGGTCGCCGTGTTTCTCTGTGCGGCATGCCTACTCACGCTCATGAGTTCACACAAGTTCATACTAACGACTATTCACATTTATACTATTCACACTCATGAGTACTCACGTTCATACTCACGCGTACTCACCCTGAGTTCTCACTCACGTCCGCTCACTCTCATGAGTACTCATGCACGCACTCACGTCCACTCACACTCATGAGTGCACGCTCACTCACGTTCACACTCACGCCCACTTACACATCAGTGCTCACTCGCGTTCATACTCACGCCTACTCATACTCATGAGTGCTCACTCACGTTCACACTCACGACCACTCATACTCATGAGTTCTCACTCACGTTCACACTCACGTCCACTCACACTCATGAGTACTCACTCATACTCAACTCACCACGTTCAAATGAGAGTGAGTGAGTGTGAGTTGAGTGCACTCATGAGTGAGTGTGCCGAGCTATGACTATATATAATTCACAACAGTAAAGCAACATGAAAGTAGTGTGGCAAATTTCATCATAATGCACACTGACATGTGCACTTCACAGTGCTAGTATGTAAACACAATCCAGAGAAACGGGATCTACAAGGAACTTGGTGTCAGCCTGCACATGAAGGCAACTAAGTTAGTACAATAAGGCTAGCATTACTTTTAAGAAATATGCAACCATGCAGGGAGGCATGTTGTAGATTTTAATTGAATTAGTTTGCCGTATGGCATCAAAACATGTCATATATCATCATACAGTTCGGTTTTCTGCAGAAAAGTCCAAAATAGACCTGTGGTGTTGATTGTAGATCCACTTACCACAATTTGTAAAGGCGTTCAGCCATGCCAGCAAAATGACAACATTGCATTCATATATGGCTGCCCACGTGAAAATGATTCCCATTCCCAGCTGGATTATGGAACCTGGAAATTTTTTTCCAGGCTGGAAAATTTTCCATTCCCAGCTGGGAAAATTTCCAGCCTGGAAAAATTCCCGGTTCCATAATCCAGCGAAGAATGGAAATATTCCCAGCTGGGAATGGAAATATTTCTAGTTGTGATTGGAAATATTCCCAGCTGGGAATGGAAATATTTCCAGTTGAGAATGGAAATATTCCCAGCTGGGAATGTAAATATTCCCGGCTGGGAATGGAAATATTTCCAGTTGAGAATGGAAATATTTCCAGCCGGAAATGAAAGCATTTTCAGCAGGAAATGGCGAAATTTCTAGTTGCGATCCTTCATGGAAATGAAAGAATTTCCAGATTTCACCTCACTGCTGTTGCATACATATTAGCATGTTCCTAAAGGACCTGTTCATTCACTGCACTGCACACAGCCAAAGGACATTGTGGTGAAACTTAACAGCATTTATTTGAACGCTTGTAGCAAGTGTTAGAACATATCTTGAGATGTGGAATGAGTTTGCTTATATCCTTGTACACCACCTGAAAAAAAAAATTCATGCATAGTGAGTAAACATTAGAAACCACAATGACCTATAAAACGCAGTTCTAGCAAAAATATAGTTTTACCAAATCACATGAACAGCATCAATACAGCTTCCCAAACAGTACAATACACCTTCATCATACACCCAAATGCACAGCAGTGCAACGCAAAGGTGCCCCCTAGCAAAATCTGATGGGCACTGCGGTTTATACTGCAGGTGCTACGTAACGATTATTTATATCGACCTCCAAGTACTCCGAATAAACGACAAGTGAATTCACTCGCACATATGTAATTACTGGCGTTTGTTGCCAAGCATGGCACGGCACAGGGTTATTGGTGACTAAGACTGTTTGCACAACCCGGCCTGTAGTGCATTACACAGCGAGGTAGCATGACACCATGACTGATGAAACCCACAAACATTCGGGACAAACGTTCACTTATACTTGAAATATGAAGGTGCAAAACTCACCTCCAAATGGAAGAATCACTGTTGACTTAATCGATGTCCCTCGATCGGCGCTGAATCCAAGACATCGCTCACAGTACAGCAATAATAACCACTCGAACATGCCGGTGATCACGCGTAACACTTTCCAGAGATAAAACTGACCACAAATAACTATTACATGCAACTGTCACACGGGTATTCATCAAGAAAACTCACTAGACTAGCGAACACCGAGCGCACACGTGTACAGATCGCTCCACGACTCGCCGCCATGTGCTGTACGAAACAGAGGTGGCTTAATAATTTATTCTGTCTGTTGGACCACTGTCTTTGATGATGTTACCTTTTAAAAAAAGCATAGAACTTTTTTATGCAGTATGCGTAAAACAAAGTAGGCGATTATTTATAACTAACGTCAGAAAGCACCGAGACATGATACGAGAATAGTGCTACTGCTATGTCAACGAAAATCGCTTCAGTGCGGCGGCGTTTTTCATGGCCGTGGCTAGCCGTGGCATCGGAGAGAGCAAGCTTGCAAAGTTCACTGCTATGCGATGGTGGCAGTCAATGGTTAATGTTGAAAGTAAGGCTCTTTTTCAAGGAAGTAGCTGCTATTGTTTAAACACTTGCTATCGGCGCACGGCTCAATTATCAACTGAGCCTACCAGGTGCTTACCTGGTAGGACGTCTACAGTTGTAACATTCTGCAACGCCGTGTCGACCGGGCGCACGGCTACCGCTAAGATGAAATAAAAGTGTGTTTTGCCCCCAGCCATATATTCTTTTTTATCTTTTTTGGCAACTCAGCCGTACACGACGCTTAAATCACGTGTAAAATGTGTACTATATGTGCCGTACGTGTGACCAATATTCTAAGTCATCTTCAAATGCATAGCCTGCTTTACCGTATTTACTCCATTGTAACGCGACCACGATAGTAACGCGAGGGGTCACTTTTCATGCGTCCAGGAAGAAAAAAAATAGAATTTTGGTATTCGATTGCAACGCGAGGCTCGACTTTAGGAATGAAAAACCTGAAAAAAAAAGTAAAACTTACATTCGAGAAAATACGGTATACACTTAATCAGCTATCACTTGTATGTAGAGCAATTTTGTTCAGCTGGAATTCCTTTTGTCAACTCTACCACTTCCTCTCTCAAACAGGAAAATTTCATGCTGATCGAGCAAATTATTTCCCAACTGAAGCTGGAAAAATTTCCAGCAGGAAATCTAACTTCCAGACTGCAGGGCTGGAAAACTTCAAGCTGGAAATGCCTTTCCAGTCGGGAATGATTTCCATTTCCAGACTGGAAATACCTTTCAACTGAAGCTGGAAATATTTCCAGCGGGAAATATAACTTCCAGACTGGGACTGGAAAACTTCAAGCTGGAAATGGCTTTCCAGTCGGGAATGATTTCCATTTCCAGCCTGGAATGGGTTTCATTCCCTGCTGGAAATGCCATTACCAGCTGGGAATGGAAAATTCCCAGCCTGAAGAGCCGTTTCCAGCTAAAAACCAGGCTGGAAACCCTATTTCCAGCTGGGAATCCACATCCCATTTTCATGTGGGTGCACATACTTACTCACAAATATCTGAAAATGAACGCAGTGTTCTAGAAATATACTTGGGAATTTGTCGCCATTATCACACAACTGCAATATACCAATACTTCTATTATACATAATTACTACAGCTATGTTTACAATATTCCCATGCCAGCCACTGTCATCTGCAACCTAAAAAGTTCATCTTTAATTCCTCACTTCATGGCATGTGCATAATTACCACATTGAAAGTTAATACCACTACCATAGCTGCAAAGTCAACTTGAAATTAGGCAATCACATGCCTATTATTAAAAATTTCCTACAAGTAGTGACTCGTGGCTTGGCATATTGGATGTGGTTGAATAGAATTTGACCACGAATCTATAGAGCCTGTAAAGCAGTCAGGAATTGAGTTCATAGTTAAAGTGTGAAAACAAAACAGCAACACACATACAAATAGAAATGAAGGGAACAGGACAACACAGTATTAGCAACTGAAATTTAACACGTGTATGACGTTTTTAGTCACGTTCATACTCATTCTGTGAGTGCATGGTTCTTTATTTTTGTAATTTTTTCGCACTAAGTGTGTATATCTTTCTGTGGTTTGCATTACACTTCAGGTCCTCATCAGTGTAGAGTGAGGCACAGGGGAGTGTTCCCAAAATACAGTGTCTTGTACACAAACAAGTGGGTGAGCAAGTCTTGCAGCTTTGCCAGAAATGTCTTCCTGAAAATAATAGAAGTCCATTAAGCTTTCCATATCCAGAAATATGAATGTCTTGGCAAAGACTCACACTTCACTATACTATTGCAGGTCTTTAAAAAGAACACAAAGCAAATGTAATAGTGAGATGCTGCTAAGTAGTTTCTTGTGAACTTTTCACTTAAAGTACAGAGGGCAAAGAGTACACAACTGCAATGAAATGCGAAACAGCACCGGAAGTGTACTTTTGTCCTGTGTACCATCATTCAAGTAGTTTTAGCTGTCAGTGAAGTTAGCATTGTAGTGTAAAGGGGTGCAAATTTTAGTATGATTAACCTTGGAGTTAAACGGATTTCAATGGAGGCGTAACTGCTTGAGGCCCACGTACTTAGCTTTAGGTGCGTGTTAAAGAGCCCCAAGCGGTCTAACTTTCCGAAGTCCTCCACTAAGGCGTCTCTCATAATCGTATGGTGGTTTTGGGACGTTACGCACCAACAGTTATCACTTACAACACATGCAACACTAGCTTCTTCATCAACCACAGCTGTTCTGTTTAGGACTGAAGATTAGGCGACTTGGTATTGATTCATGGCAAAATTAAACAGTGCACTTGTAATGACGACAATAGAAGACGTGGACAAAGTACCAGCCTGTTTACCTTGTCAGAAATTGTGTCAACAGTCAGAATACTGTGTGCTGATCATAAACACTATGGCAACAAAAAGTAAAACAAAATAACCAGAGGGAAGGAACAAGGTGATTCAACAACGAGGTTCAACAGATTCAACTGACTTATATCAATGTGATTAAATTAGCCTTGCACAAGTGACACATCTCCTAAATTCCATAAATATGCACATGTAACCTTGGCAAGTTCTAGTGCTGATATGTGACTAATGAAGTGACCATACCATAAAATGCATGTGCTTCAGCAAACACACTGTAACTAAGCACATGTCTTACACATCATATGGCCATCATAATGTGTCATTAACATGACTTATTCTTTCTAGCTAAATGTATACAAGCTCATGATGTCAATGCGCCTTGATATGCAATTTAATTTTTTGTGTAGGAGACGGACAAAGTGCCCAAGGCAAAATTGTCGTCAAAAAGTATTCTTACTTGCTCATAATCTGCGCATGACAACAGAATAAATAGAAAACAAATCTGGCCTTAATGCACGTTTTACCACATGACAGCGTGATAACAGCTGTCTTTTTTTTTTGTTGTTGCTTCAGCGTATACTCCCTGGAAGCACTGCTTCATTCATGCTTTATCGCAAGCAAGGAAATTATGTCGTACAAACATTCAGTTTTAAGGCGCACTCGCTTGAATTGCCTGGCCACGCCAAGCGGTCAGCCAATTCGAAACACGTATCACACATCGTTGAGCTTAATGGCCTTTCTTTTTTCGCTTTTCATTGCACTCTTGACACGACGCAATATGCAGAACAGCACCTACTGCTGCCCAAGCGACAAGGTCGCGCAAACAACGCGGCGCGCCCATCAGCCGCTGCTCGCTTGAGTCACCGGGCCATTGCCACACCATTGTACACGCAGTGCATGTTGCACTGTCGTCAAACCACACATTTCACGTCCCGCGACGAGAACACAGTAAGGCTGCCGGCATGAAATGTGCACACATGATCGACGCATAGCAGGGTAGTTGAAAGGCGTCCTTCACAAAACCGACGTTATCCCATGACGGCTTCGCTTCGCTATCACTCACGCACGCCGCTGGGGCCAGCCTGCGGTAGTATTCGCTGTCATTTCGGAACTTCTCGCGTTTCTCGCGGCTCTCTTCCCGCGTTTCTTTCTTTTTTGCTTTCTTTTTTCCCCTCCGCGCGAGCATGCGTGCGATGGTTCCTCTCTTATCGCTGCCGTTCGAAGGTCAAGGGCATTTTTTTTCGCTTCGTCCCTTTCAGAGCAGCCGCTTGAGGAGAGTCGCGTTTTTTCTTTCGTTTCTCTTGTTTTTCTTTTTTTTTTTTTGCGCCGAGATTTTTTGAACACCGGATCTTATTCCGTGCGTTGAGGCACACCGCCTGTGCCCAATTCGTCATCCAAAAGGGTATACTGACTGTGCATGCTGTGCCGATAGGCCACATCGAGGGTGTACACGCTCCTACTTTTAGTTTAACTTCGATTTGATGGTAAAACAACATAAGCGAAGTTATTCTGTGGTCGAAATGCCTCGTGAACCCGAGCCCAGTGGTAGTGTGCATTCCGTACAACAATGTGCATCAGTCGACGAGACGAAGAAATCGTTGATTAGCACGTTCATGAATTTATTTAGCACTTTGAGAAACACTTCTTTCGCCCGCGCCGTTGCCTACATGCCCGCCAGCACTGAAGGCACTACAGCTTCGGATAAAATAAAGGGAAGATATGCCCGAGAAAGTGAAATAGGAGTTTTCTGTTCTTGAACTCCATTTGACAAAATGGCGTCAGATCGTGAATTTACCTCCCTTCTTCCACCTTTTATCCCCATAATTTCTCAAGGAAGTAAAATTGAGGACGCAGAACTTTATTACACCGATCTTAATACTCCCTAAGGGAGTACGATCCCAAATGAAGGTAGTATTAAGCCCTTAAAACGCCCAATTCGGCTAGTTTGCGTTTACAGTGCATGTCATGATTGTTATGTATAGTTGCTAGCGCCCCCCACGCACATTTCAAATAATAAAGAAAGGCTAGGCAAGCCAAGCCAAGCCAAGCCAGAGTGCTTCCTCCCGAATGGCGGTGTGTGTTGTTTTGCGGCTCTAGAGTGTGAAGGATCTGAGTGGGACGAACGGAGCGCTCTTGCTGAGGCGGCACTCGTTGACGGAATAGGGGGCGCTGCGGACGAAGTGGATTGGTCGCCCAGGGGATTCCCCCGGTGAGTAAAAGTATACAGAAGAGTACAAGCGAGGAAGATGTAGTACTTGAGAATTTCAATTGGAAGAAGGCCGAAGGAAAAATTCCTAGGCGCACTACTCCGGGCTTAGATGGGGTTCCCGTCAGCCTAATTAACGAACTAGGACAGAGCACTAAAGAAGCACTGCTGAAAGCCGTAGAAAAGTGCTTACAGGAGAGGGAAATACCAGACAGTTGGCGAAAAAGTAGAATGAACTTAATCTATAGAGGCAGGGGGAGAAAAGGATGACATTCGCTCGTATAGACCGCTAACTATTACATCGGTGCTATACCGGTTGGCGATGCAGGCAGTAAAATTAAAAATAGAAACGTGGGTAGAGCAAAATGATATTTTGGGAGAACTCCAGAATGGATTCCGAATCGACAGGCGGTTAGACGATAACCTGTTTGTTCTTACACAGTGTATAGAAATATCAAAAATAGAAAACAGGCCCTTATACGTAGCTTATCTAGACATCACCGGGGCATATGACAACGTTAATCAGGAAATTTTGTGGGATATATTGAAGGAAGTGGGCATAGGTGACGACTGTATACAGCTTTTGAGGGAGATATACCGAGAAAATACAGTTTGTGTAGAATGGGAAGGAATAAGCAGCAAGGACAGCGTTGACATTAGCAAGGGGCTGAGACAGGGATGTCCTTTGTCCCCGCTGTTATTCATGCTGTACATGGTGAGGATGGAAAAAGCGCTAGAAGGTAGCAACATTGGATTTAATCTGTCACACAAACAGGCAGGCGCGATGGTTGAGCAGAAGCTTCCAGGTCTATTTTATGCTGACGATATTGTCTTATTTGCGGACAGTCAAGATGATATACAGCGGCTGGCAGATATATGCGGAAGGGAGGGTGAGGCTCTAGGACTAGGTTTTAGTGCAACAAAATGTGGATTGATGGTATTCAATGATCACGAAGACCATGCGTTCTTAATACAGGGCCAAGAAATACTGAGGGTAAGCGAGTACAAGTACCTCGGAGTGTGGGTAAATGAGGGGGATAGATATATGGAGGTACAAGAGAAAGCATCGGTAACAAAGGGAAAGAGGAATGCTGCAATCATGAAGCACAGAGCGTTATGGGGATACAATAGGTACGAGGTGCTTCGAGGGCTGTGGAAGGGTGTGATGGTTCCGGGGCTTACATTTGGGAACTCAGTGGTGTGCATGAAGTCAGAGGTGCAATCTGGAATGGATGTAAATCAAAGGACTGTGGGACGCCTCGCGTTGGGCGCTCACGGGAAGACGACAAATGAGGCTGTAAAGGGTGATATGGGATGGACAGGTTTTGAAGTGAGGGAAGCTCAGAGCAAAATTAGATTTGAAGAGAGGCTGCGGAAAATGAAGGAGAGTAGATGGGCAGGGAAGGTTTTTCAGGTATTTGTATAGAAAAAGCGTCGACACGCAGTGGAGAAAAAGAACTAGGAGGCTCACCAGTAAATATACGGCTAGCAGTGTGGGCGACATGGCAACGAGGAGCATTAAGCGAAAAGTCAGAGAGGCGGAAAGGACTTATTGGATGACAGCGATGGAAAAGAAGCCGGCTCTCAGTGACTACCGAAAGGGAAAAAACGAAATAAGGAGGGAGAGGTTTTATGATAATTCAAGGGGAAGCGCTTTACTGTTTGAGGCAAGGTCGGGTTGCCTTAGAATGCGTAGCTATAAAGCGAGATTCTGTAACGAAGAAGAACAATGTACATGCTGTGGGGGGAACTAAGGAAACGATGGAACATGTACTGATTGAATGTGGCGATATCCACCCAGATATACGTGTGGACACGAGTCTACACGAAGCCTTGGGTTTTAGGGACAACAATGGAAAGCTGAACACGTCTGCGATAGAAATAAGTAAGAGACGGTTAGAGTATTGGTGGCAGAAAAGTAGAGATAAAGGACAAAAATGAAGAAGGGGGAAAATAAGGTCATTCTGCCTTAAGAAGCAGAGAGATGGACCGTGAACTTATATTTTTCTTTGCTGTAATAACATAGATTTAATCAATGTAGATAAGGCATTAGGCCAACATAAAAAGAAAGTTTTTTTTCCGAGCCTGGTGGCAGACATGTCACCGCCCCGTTATAAAGGGGACGCTCATAGCATCCATCCATCCATCCATTGGTCGCGACCGAGCGTGCCGAGGCGCACCGGCCGCGCTTTCTCGCGTTTCGCCCTATTTTTCTAATTACAGAATCTATATACAGACGTTAGGGTAGAAGAAAACAAGTGAGAATAAATTCAAACTGACTTATAAGGCTTTCCGAAGAAAGCATGCCGTGTATTCTTTTACGCGAGTTCCCTCTAGAACACGGACACCGATGCGTCAATGATACCAACTGATTGATCGGGTCATATTTCTCTAATAAATGGATCACTTAAAAGCGTCGTGGTAGCAACTGTAGTTCAGAAGTGTATGCGGTGTCAGTGCGCTACAATTTCTACCTTGGAAATTTTCAGCGGTAGTCGTCGGTTTGTCTGAACGTCCGAGAGTGATCGCTGCCGTTGACTGAATACTTTTGCACAGCTTCCCATGAAACACACAAGAAGCTACTTCACGTCTAAAAAACGTCTTGAACGGCTAGCCGAAAGAGCCAATAGATGTTTGGTCAAGACATTCTGTAGCCGTGGACGGCTACAGACGGCTATCCGACCGTCGGATAGCCGTGCTAATGTCCCGCTAGAAGTTGTCTAAACAAAACGTTTCGACAAGACCAAGCTAAGACGTTGTTTAGATGTTTTTTTACGAATCTTCGATTTTCAAAATCTCTATTTTTAGGTCTTCTCTAGACCAAGACGTCTATAGTTGTTTGTAGCCGTTTCGAGAAGTCTTTTAGAGGTTTTGTGTTTCGTGGGTTGCCGCACACCCCTCGAAACTGTCGTGATACTTTAGCAAGGACACCCACAGAAATTTCTAAGGGGGGGGCATCCTCGGGGGGGGGGGGGATAGTACACGTTAGTTTTTCTTTCACTGCCGTGACATGACCGGCAACCGGCAAGTTTATTCATCTGTATGCAATATGCAAAGTTGGCTGGCAATCCTGAAGGCTGTTTCACGCAGATATATGCAGAACTTGAGTGTCCTTATTCAGCTGTATAGCTTACTGATACTGCGTAGAAAAATATTATCCGAAATTCTAAGGGGGGGGGGGGGGGGCAGCCACCCACCCCCCTTGCACCCCCTCCGGACGCCCATGTACTTTAGTATCATTTTTAATTATTGCATTACTTACAATATTTTGATTATGCTGCGTTTCGTGCTCAAACTCGTGCAGTTTCGTGCACAAATATTTCTGAGCGTAGGGCAAGATTCTAGGCACTGCGTCTGGCGTCAGCGCGGCAACACCGCGGGTGATTCTCACTTCCTTGCCGTCAATGATGTGAACATAGTCACGCAGTATGTAGCGGTCCTCGAAGTGGAACTCGCACACTGCACAGTTTTCCTCGAGAGCGTTGTCGCTGCGATGGAGGTTCCTTTCCCAGATTTTTCTCCTACTTTCACCTTTTGGAACGCTAAAAAGCGACAGCTTCCTTTCTGCTTTCACGCCGGCATAGCCTGTGCGGCATCCCGGCGCGTAGGAATGGCGAAGCTTAGCTTTAGTCATGCCGAAGTCGTTGGCACTCACTCATTCAAGGCCCCCCACCACAGCACAGTAGTACACAGAGACAAAACAACAGCAGCGCTCACGCACACATTACGAGCCAACGCAGCTAATAGCTGAATGCGACTACGAACACACTTGGAACACATGCGAACCAGTGCGAACACCGCAAACACCACCAATCCACTGCGACCGCAGCGCCGCCACGCCAACTGTCAACGAACCGTGCTTCGCTACGATGCATATGCACAGCCGGCTGCTCGTCCCACTCAGAACTTCTAGTACACTCTAGCGGCTCCGTGCCGACTCAACCCAACCAACATAACACGGTGTCAGAAACTCAGCCAACGTAACATGGTGTCAGAAGTTTGAATCATCGCCCTCAACTACCAAGCATGGCCAGCGCCTTCATCCAGCCACCTCCGCACTTCCAGCCGGGTGACGACCCCTCAACCGCATGGGAGGAATGGCGGGAAGCCTACAACATATACGAACTAGCGTGCGAATACGATACTAAGCCTAAGCCAGCGCGGAAGGCATTGTTGCTTCACGTTTTGGGACCGCATGCACGCCGCATCGCACAGACTTTTCCCTGTGGACCCTGCCGCTGACACCGACGACGCAGACCCAGTGAAGTACATTCTCGACAAGTTTGACGAGTTGTATTGCCCGTACAAGAACGTTATACAGGCAGCAGCCCTGTTCAACTCGATGGTGCAGAACCCAGGTCAGTCGATTGATGATTTTGTCACTGACCTTCGTCGACAGGCACTAAAATGCGACTTTGGCGACAAGTGTGACAGACTTATTGGTGACCGCATAGTGGTTGGCATTTGTGACGGAGCTCTCCGCGAACGTCTCTTGCGAGAGCGCGACATTACACTCGAAAAAATTGTGTCTGCGTGCAAGGCAGCTGAAATCTCGAAGAGGCACGTACAGGAAATCGCAACGTGCGACCAAAAGCCAGAAGTGAATGCCATTCACGAGCAGAAAAAAGCCCACTAAGCGAATGCATCGTCCGATAAGTGCCAACAAGACGCAGCAGCCGCATCGCTCGTCTGAAAACTCTAATCGTAAGTGTTCTCGCTGTGGAACCTCGCATATCCCTCGACAGTGCCCAGCTTATGGCAAGACTTGTTACAATTGCGGAAAACGAGGCCACTTCGCGCATCTATGCAAGCAGCCACGTCAGCAGCCAGTAGCGCGCAGACCGCAAATTGGATTGCTTAACGAGCATCCACAGCAAGACTCGCAGGAGGAATTATACTTGGGCTGCTTGACTGCATGTAGTGTCAATGTTCACACAGCTGACTGGAGCGAGACTGTCAGTGTGAATGGGCAAAAAGTGACATTCAAGCTAGACACCGGGTCGGATGTCAACATAATTCCAGAAGAGATCATCACCCAGTGGCCGTGCAGACCAGCAACAAAGCCAACGACAGCAAAAGTCACTACCTACAGTGGGCAACAGCTTCCGATAGACAGCGAATGTGAACTCACGTGTGCAGTAAACAACAAGGAGTGCCAACTCAGATTTCTGTTGGTGAAAGAGCCACTAAAGCCAATACTGGGGGGCCACTGCATGCACAGCTTTGGGATTGCTCTCTCGTGTGAAGGTTCTTGATGCAGCAACCAACTCTGCCAAGACTCTGCCCCAAACACAGTACCAACAAGTGCTGGATGAATTTCCGGATATCTTTGACGGTATCGGCCGACTGCCAGGATTGTACACCATTCACCTGCGTGATGGCGCCGTGCCAACAGTCTGTGCTCCTCGCAGAATACCATGCGCGCTTGAGGACAACGTGAAAATGGAGCTAAAAAGAATGGAGGAAAATGGCGTCATAGTGCCAGTGAGTGAGCATAGCGACTGGGTTCACCCAATTGTGGTGATAACGAAAAAAAGACGGGACTGTTCGTGTGTGTCTGGATCAGTAGCGTAGCCAGAAATTTTTTTCGGGGGGGGGGTTCAACCATACTTTATGTATGTTCGTGCGTGCGTTTGTATGTGTGCGTGCATATATACGCCAGCAAAACTGAAAAATTTCGGGGGGGGGTTTGAACCCCTCCAACCCCCCCCCCCTTGGCTACGCCACTGGTCTGGATCCACGCAACTTAAATGCAGCTCTGAAGAGGCACCACTACCCAATACCACGTCCCGAGGAGCTCTTTGCAAGCCTAAGTGGCTCAACAGTGTTTTCAATTCTAGACGCAAAGAGCGCATTCTGGCAACTGACCCTCGATGAAGCTAGCTCAAGGCTGTGTACTTTCACAACACCCTGGGGCAGGTATCGTTTTCTGAGAGTACCCTTTGGGCTTGCCACAGCTCCCGAGCTGTTTCAACAAGCCATTGAACAGGTGTTTCAAGGCCAAGTCGTAGTGAAGCCATACTTCGACGGCATACTGGTCGCCTCAAGCACTCCAGCAGAGCACATGGCCCACCTTCGAACATTACTGACTGTTGCGAGAAAGAACAACTTGAAGTTCAACAAAGCAAAACTGAAGTTGGGACTGTCAGCCATCACATATCTGGGACATCAGCTTTCTTCAAAGGGGCTGGCGCCAGACCCCTGAAAAAGTCAAATCCATTGAAGCCATGGCTGTACCGACCGACAAGTCACAGCTACAAAGGTTTTTAGGAATGGTCACATATTTGACCAAGTTCATCCCTAACTTTTCAGCAACAACCAGCCCATTACGTGAGCTGCTCAAGACAGATGTAGCATGGCACTGGACGAATCGACATACTGAGACCTTCAATCTCATCAAACAGAAGCTCTCAACAGCACCAGTGTTGTGTTATGTTCAGCGTAAGCCCATCACTATTTCTACAGATGCCAGCTCATATGGCATGGGATCAGTTCTGTTGCAGGAAGGCAGACCAATTGCATATGCCTCTGCAGCTCTCACAGCGCCCCAGCAGCGTTATGCGCAAATCGAAAAAGAACTCTTAGCAGTGGTGTTTGCATGTGAGCGCTTCCATTACTACACTTTTGGCCGATCTGTGACAGTGGAAACAGACCACAAACCACTAGTTGGACTGCAGAATAAGGATCTTGCCAACATGTCACCTAGACTTCAAAGGCTTATGCTCCGGCTTCAGTGTTACAGCATCAAACTTGTGTACGTACCAGGGAAACTACTGTCTGTGGCTGACGCACTATCAAGGTGCCCAGATCCTCAATCCAAGATTGAAACTGCGGACAGTGACCCAGGACTAATGGTGTCAACTCTGGTTCAAGCGTCGCCTATCAAGCTGAAGCAAATTCAAGAGGCAACAGATCGAGATCCAACCTTGCAGCAACTAAGCAAGTACATTCAACAGGGATGGCCAGAACGCCTTTCTGATGTCCACCCAGTGGCAAAACCATACTTTCACATAAGGAGTGAACTCTACATCACTGAAGGTTTTGTTTGCTGTGGGCAACGCCTTGTGATTCCGGCAGCTCTCCAAGCTGAGGTTCTGGAGAAACTCCACCAAGCACATCGTGGCATTGTGGCTTGTAAAGGATTGGCAAGCCAGAGTGTCTATTGGCCTTCACTCAACAAGGACATTGTGAACCTTGTCTCGAGCTGTGAGATACGCCAATCCAACCAGAAGTCTAACCCTCAACAACCATTGCTTGACAGAGACGTGCCAGTGCGACCATGGGGACAATTGGCCGTTGACTTCTTTCACTGTCAAGGCAACACATACATCCTTGTTGTTGACTACTTTTCAAAATATGTTGAAGTGAAACGTATGGAAACTACGACAGCATCGTCAGTTATTATGGTCCTGAAGGACATCTTTGCTCGCTTTGGAATCCCCAATGTGCTGATTTCAGATCAGGGACCACCATTTGACTCTCAAGCATTCAAATCATTTCTGCAACAATGGGACATTGTTCACGAACCATCATCACCCCTTTATCCCAGGTCCAATGGCCAGGTGGAGAGAACAATACAGACAGTTAAGTCCATGCTGATCAAATCATGCAGCGATAGCAAGGATTTGTCTCTGGTTCTCCTAAACTACCGTGCCACCCCTACTATAGGATCAAGCTCCCCTGCCGAGTTGTTAATGGGCAGGAAATTAAGAACGTTTATACCAACATTACCAGGAAACCTGAAACCGCACTACTCCACTGAGTCACATCAGCAACTTCTCAAACGCAGACAGAAAGCGCAGCACAAACATGGAGACAGCGGTACTCATTTACTTCCAACATTGGAGAAGCATAAACCAGTCTGGGTGAGGCACAAAAACACCTGGCAAAAGGCAGTCATCACTCAAGTTGGTCCCCAACCAAGGCGCTACACCGTGCAAACCACAGATGGAGCAATACTTGTGCGTAACCGTTTTCATCTAAGGCCACGAGTTCTAAGGATGAGTGATGCCACCCACTCAGCAGAAGACTACACCTTGGATGAACGTGGACCAACCACTGAACCTATACCAGTTCCAAGTGTTCGTGATCCTACACCTCCGGCCATCTGGGGGTATCCCAGCCGAGATCAACCTATGTGACGCGTACTGGGAGACTCATACGCCCACCGGCCAGGTACCAGAACTGAACGTTTCTATTGTGTTGGTGTCTCACATATTACTTTACTACAACTTCTACAAAAAAAGGGGGGGGCATGTTATGTATAGTTGCTAGCGCCCCCCCACGCACATTTCAAATAATAAAGAAAGGCTAGGCAAGCCAAGCCAAGCCAAGCCAGAGTGCTTCCTCCCGAATGGCGGTGTGTGTTGTTTTGCGGCTCCGTGCCGACTCAACCCAACCAACATAACACGGTGTCAGAAACTCAGCCAACGTAACAATGATTTCCATATTACTACTTACCACTTATTTCCGCCATACAGTAACGTCATGCAATAGCGAAATTGGTGTATATCAAACCAGCGAAACGGCCGCGAGCATTCCATGAGCGTGGCATGCAAGAACTTGCATATGACATGTCATGATTGCCATGTTACCACGTGCCACTTATGTGCGTCATACAGTCACGTCACGCAGTACCAAATTTGGTGTATATCAAGCTGGAGAGACGGCCGCGAGCGTGCCATGAGCGTGTCATGGAAGTCATGTTGCACACGACTCCATGATTTCCATATTTTCACTTGTCATTTATGTTCGCCATAGATTCACGTGACGCAATAACAAATACGGTACACCAACCAAGCGAAACGGCTGCGAGCGTGCCATGAGCGTGGCATGCAAGTCAGGTTGCAAATGACATGTTATGATTTCCATATTACCACTTGTCATTTATGTTTGTCATTCAATCACGTCACGCAATACAAAATTTGGTGTATGTCAAGCTAGCGAAACGGCCGCGAGCGCGCCATGAGCGTGGCACGCAAGTCATGTTGCACATGACATGTCATCATTTCCATATTATCGCTTGTAATTTGTGGTCGTCAGACATTCACGTCACGCACTACCAAACTAGGTGTATATCAAGCTAGCGAAACGGCCGTCAGCGCACCCGTGGCATGTAAATCATGTTGTACATGACATACACGTCATCATTTGCATATTACCACCTGTCTTTTATGTTCATGCAGAAATGTCTCATCATATCAATTTTTCGATAAATCTTGTTGAGGAAACGGCCGCAGGAGCACCACGGCCATGGCGTGTAAACCGTACCGTTTATGACAAGTTAGTCATGATTTTTATGATATGACCTGTCATTCATGTTCGTCATACAGTCATGTTATGCCATACCAATTTTGGTATTCGCTACTCTGTAAAACGCTCCGTGTGCTGGCAACACTGGTCGAAAAAACAAAGATGGCTACGCTTAACTGGGTCAACGCGACACTTTCGCTTGGCTCTGTGCTGAAGTTTCTTGATTGTGGCGTCGGATCACGTTGCTTCGTCGAAGGCGTAATGGTGCTGGTCGCCGACAACCTCATTCTTATCGGCGCAAAGGATTTCACTGGCGAAACAGCGGAAATAGTTGGGCTGTGCGTGCAAACATCCAGCCTCTTCGGCGAACCGCATCAGATTTACTTCAAGTTGAAGAACTTGCCCAGCGAGCCCGAGGTTGAAGATCAAGTGCTCATGAGTAGCGGACCTCTCCGAAAGGTGCAAGCACTTGTGCGCTGTGTCGCTGCACTGCTACAGGTAAGGCCATCAAAGTTTTGGAGGTAACTTTGTGTTGTGACTCGTGTTGCAGATTTCGTGTATCCCATTTAGTTCCATTGTCCCGTAAAAAGCTGAATACTCGTGCCGTTCACTTGACTACAGAACGAAGCTATGTATGGGTCAGTGTATCTTGAGATAAGGCAAATCGTAGTATCGCTTTAAGTGCTTCTTTGTCTTCGTTCGCCGGTCCATGTTATTAGGTTTGAATAAATGAGGTCGTGTGTTTCCGAACAATTGTTCATCTTGCAGTGTTTGATATTCGAAGCAGATATATATATATATATATATATATATATATATATATATATATATATATATATATATATATATATATATATATATATATATATCCCTTTCCGACCCGAATTTTTTCTAGGGTAGAACAAAATTCTTGCTCTTTTCTAGCTAAGAGGCCATTGAAAAGCATGCAAAAAAATGAAGGCGACTGTAAGAAGAGTGGTTTTCTCAGGAGAACCATGTGCAGTATACTGGACACTAGGGTTAATTTGTTGCACATATGGGTGCACACATTCTGCTATCTTCCTTGAAAGAGTGTTGCTTTTGGCCCTGTGAGAAGGTAAATTGTCTAAAACACAAAAACGGTTGGTTTTGACTCAAGAAAAAGTTTCTCATGGTTAGCTGTCACGCATAGCGTTCAACACCACGAAGGGGTAAAAAACCTAGGAGGGAGCGCGCCTAGCGTCCAAAAGTCAACTTCATAAGACGACAATCCCTCCTCGTGCTCCATGCCCTAATTAGGTTCCAAGCATGCCCCAGTTTCATTTTATATGGCTGGGCTTCAAGATTGTCATGTGACACTGCCTCTTTTTTTATTGCGATAGCAATTATATGGACACTCGCGGCTGGTTTTCGCCGTCGGCGTCGGCGTCATTTGCCGTATATGTATATGTATATATATAACCGGGCCCGCCCGTCGTTCGTGAGCGTGAAAAGACGCGAGGGGGGGGGGGGTCCCTCGAGCGACCTTCGATTTTACGAGCGGGGGCGCGCGCGTTATCTCCCCTTCTCGGCGGCCGACAGCGGGCGGGGGGGGGGGGGGGGGGGCGACGTTCGATTTTACTAGCGCGGGCGCGGGCGCGCGCTTTGTCTCCCCCTTCTCATCAACCCTTCTCGGCGGCCGGGCCGGCGTACCCTTCTACGTGCTGCGCTTTCAACGCGAAGAGAATTCTCTTAAACAAGCGTTTTCTAGAGTTGCGTGAGATCGGATCCAAAAAGAGTTAGCTGCCAGCCTCACTTCGTATAACATTACAATTTTTTGCTATCGCATTCATTGCTTCACCCTTGCGGTGAAACTGTTACTTTTTCTTTTTTCCACTCCACGTTTAGCACGATGTGCGCCAATTGCATCCTGGTGTCTAGTAAACTGGACATAAATACATTCTCGCATTGCCAGCAAACTTCTGATTAAGAACGCTACCTTTTTGCAACAGTGTATCAAGCAGACATTGGACAGCAGGCACGATCGAAATTATTTTATTTGTGCGAAGAGAGCTCCTAAAATAATTTTGTATACTTGACCACATCGTGCGCGCGCGTTTCCGCGTGGATGATGCCACAACTCTGAGGCGCCCCCATCAGAAAATGGGGCTGAAGAAAGAACTACATTTAAAGGCATGTTGCTGTACTCTTACAGAAGCTGCCAAAGTGGTTTCGGTTCAGATTGCAGCTCTACTTGCTTTTCTGCACCGCTTTTTTTGTTATGTCCAGTATACTGGTCGCTGGGTCGGAAAGGGATATATATATATATATATATATATATATATACATGCACGAACTTAAGTACAGGGTGGTTTAACACCACTCCGCCCCCCAAAATTGTCTGCCGTACGATCCTGGCGAAAGTATTAGTAAATTTAAGAAACTGATAACTAGTTCAAGTAAATTAATTTTTAATTAACCACGTTAGGTTTCAGAAAATTAAAGATCGTTTATTCAATGGAATGGCCATAAATGCATCATTCGGAATAAGCCTGTTCCAACATAAGTTGCGCTGTACTGTGTCGGAAAGGAACCAAGCGATGTGCCCGCAAGTCGGAACGCTCCAAAAGCTGGAACAATTGCTTTTTGCAGTTCCTCTTAAATTTCTTGTGAGCTGACGAACCTAAACTGTCAGGGCGCCGCGTTTAACACAACACAGCACCGTCTATAGACACCACTGAGCAAACGTAGGCATAAACACCGTAGGTTTGTCCGTCATAAGTATATTTCAGGTTTCACAACTACACTTCACGCGGAAAAAACGCACGTCAGTGACAAGGCCTTAGCGAGATTTCTTTTTCGGTGAGGTACACACATCCTTTATGTGTATTTGTGGGGGGCAAGGATTAACCCAGTTGAAATTGAGAATGGGTAGCACTACGTCTTGCACAGAAAACAAGCATACGTGAAAAATACACTCACACACATAACGCAACAAATTTTCTAAACCAAACTATACTCCGCTCTATGAGAAGCCCAAATATTGACAAGAATGCACACACGCTAAATAAGGGTGTACTCACCGGGAAGAATGAAGTCGTCGCGAGCGGAGTGATTAGAACAAACCACCATAGTGTACGTCACCTTTTTTCCAATGCGTAAGTGTCCGATCTGCGCCGTTCTCCATCGCGCGTCGTCTGCGTCCGTCGGTAAGTGATAGAACGATACATTACCACCTTTTCACCGCGATGCATAGCGATGCATAGCTATGCATAGCGCAGCGATGGTCTTCGGACATCGCTTTCTTCTTTTAGATGTGAAGCATCTTATGGCGAAGGAAGGAAAACAAGAGAGAGGAAAGGCAGGGATGTTAACCAGTTTGGCATAACCGGTATGCTACCCTGCACAGGGGGGAAGGGATGGGGGAGATCGAAAGAAGAGTAAAGAAAAAGAGAAAGGGGAGGAGCACACACGCACGCACATAACGTCAAAGCGCAGAGCGGCAGTCGTGTGCGGTATACGTCATCAGTGAGTCTACAGCCGCTCGTGCAAGCTTAATCCGGTGGTGGTGGTGGTGGTGGTGGTGGTGTGCCGCGTGACCACCCTCACTGCGCATGCGCAAACCCTTCAAAAAAATAAAAATAGAAAACCTCCTCTCCCCCCTCCTCTGGGCATCCCTCCGAGCGGCAACCACACCCTTACTGCGCATGCGCCTCCCCTCCTCATTCCCCTCCTACGCTCCCTCCTCTCTCCTCTAGGCATCCCTGCCCACGGCGTCGACACTCCCACTGCGCATGCGCGTCCCCCCCCTCTCTCTCCTCTCCTACGCTCCCCCATCCCTCACCTCGCGACGCCGACGCAGGCAGCGTCTTCTAGCGAGTTTCTTGGTTGAAAAAACCGACTGCTCGCGCTGCACAACCGTTCACTGGCCACCCCGTATATATGGCACTGGATATTGACCTGCAAGGTGGTGCCGGTGGGAGATTTCTCCTGTGCGTTGTTGAAGAATAAAAATTCGCAGCGTGCGCGTTGACTAAAAGCGGACTGCGGGTCTCTGTGTCCAGTCGGAGTCTTCTGTCTCTCATTGCCCATTAGCAGCGATTGGCATGTTCCAGTAGGAAACACCGCTCCATCACTGCGTGCTTTGCGCCTCCCCAGTTTTCTCTCCTGCGCAACGCTGCGATGAGCGCCAGCGTCAACGCCGCCGCCAGTGTAAGCGTTAGCGCCCGCTGCTTCACATCTACACATAGTTCCCTTTAGCGGGAGATGGTGTAATCTTTAAGACGAAAGCGTTTAACGTCTCATGCTCGCGCGTGCGGCATGGCGAAAATATAGGAACTATGCGGCCGCTTCTCAACGCACGCAACGTGATAACGTGTCTCCTTTCAAGGTTGACCCTATTAGTGCTGTTTCCAGGCGCGGCCGCTAGGGTGGCGAGCGCTCAGTTGGAATCGCGAATAAGTCTCATTAAAGATACGGTCAGGAGAGCCCAAAGTCGTAGGCGGCTAGACAGACAGACAGACAGACAGACAGACAGACAGACAGACAGATAGATAGATAGATAGATAGATAGATAGATAGATAGATAGATAGATAGATAGATAGATAGATAGATAGATAGATAGATTTACATGCCACGCTCATGGCGCGCTCGCGGCCGTTTCGTTAGATTGATATACGCCAAATTTGGTATTGAGTGAAATGATTGTATGACGAACATAAATGACAAGTAGTAATATGGAAATCATGACTTGTCATGTGCGACATGACTTGCATGCCACGCTCATGGCGCGCTCGCGGCCGTTTGGTTAGCTTGATATACACCAAATTTGGTATTGAGTGAAATGATTGTATGACGAACATAAATGACAAGTCGTAACATGGAAATCATGACTTGTCATGTGCGACATGACTTGCATGCCACGCTCATGGCGCGCTCGCGGCCGTTTGGTTAGCTTGATATACACCAAATTTGGTATTGAGTGAAATGATTGTATGACGAACATAAATGACAAGTCGTAATATGGAAATCATGACTTGTCATGTGCGACATGACTTGCATTCCACGCTCATGGCGCGCTCGCGGCCGTTTCGTTAGCTTGAGATACACCAAATTTGGTATTGAGTAACATGACTGTATGACGAACATAAATGACAAGTCGTAATATCGAAATCATGACTTGTCATGTGCGACATGACTTGCATTCCACGCTCATGGCGCGCTCGCTGCCGTTTCGTTAGCTTTTTTTCGTCTTTCTTTCCACCGGCCTCCCCCCATGAATGGACGAGATCCCAGCTGTTCATCCTTCCCCCTTTTCCCTCTTCTGCTATGCTAGTTATTTCCCACTTCCATTGACGCCGCGCCGCGCAGAATCAATTAGATTCGGCTGCGGAATCAAGCATCATTTCCACAATATACTCTACTACTACTACTACTACTACTGCTACTACTACTGTCTCGCTCTCTGTGCACGTTCTCTCGGCTATCTGAGTTATTCCAACACACGCAGGAGAAATAGCCGCTGCGGGGGAGCCTGCGCCGGGCGCACGTGTTAGGGGAGATGAAGAAGGCGATGAAGAACGCACGCACCGGCATGACGATGATTAGTTTATTGCAACACCAGACAAACTACGGCCAACTACAGTACTTTCGCTAGTAATAAATTTCTGCCCGTATCACATTCTTCCCTCGTCCCTGATGTTTTATTGCGATAGCAATTATATGGACACTCTCGGCTGGTTTTCGCCGTCGGCGTCGCCGCCGCCGTTGGCCGCCGCTGGTGTCCGCCGCCGTCATTTGCCGTATATGTATATGTATATATATATATAACCGGCCCCACCCGTCGTTCGTGAGCGTGAAAAGACGCGAGGGGGGGGGTCCCCTCGAGCGACCTTCGATTTTACGAGCGCGGGCGCGCGCGTTATCTCCCCTTCTCGGCAGCCGACAGCGGGGGGCCGGTGTACCCTTCTACGTGCTGCGCTCTCAACGCAAAGAGAATGTAGTGAGCAGTGTTTCCCTGGAGCGGCCATATGCTCTTAAACCAGCGTTTTCTAGAGTTGCGTGAGATTGGATCCAAAAATAGTTAGCTGCCAGCCTCACTTCGTATAACATTACAATTATTTCGCTATCGCATTCATTGCTTCACCCTTGCGGTGAAACTGTGACTTTTTTTGATCAGAACAATAGATTGCCAACTCGCCCAGCGCTCTGTTGCTCTAAGTGACATTTAAGCTACCTGTTTTCGGAGTTTATTTTTCCTGCAACACAGAGAGGTGCTTTTCGGAGTTTATTTTTTGGCGGAAATTAAGCGTTTATCAGGGTTTATTGCTACCAAATTTCCAATACACCGATATTTGTAGTTCAATTTTACGTGATTGTCCCAATACTCCATAACCTTAGGTGACATGATATCTGAAGACGAAAACATCGGAACACACGAAGCCTATTTCAGTTGCGTGTAAGGTTTGAACGCAGAAATGCACATACATGCAAACACAAAGGCTTTAATACAAAACACACACGTTTGTGCGCATTACAACCTTAAAGCTTGTTGTAATAGATGCAACACCGGCCAAACCGGCCTATGTATCAATGACCGACCGCTTAGAACATGCCCTTCAACGAAAACGAAACAGGTTCAAAATGGCCTTTAAAATTGATGTTTGCCGGATAAATCCGAATAGTCAACAATTTTGACGGCGAGTGTTAATCGGATTTTTTTCTGAATCAGCCGAAATGACGAAGTCATATTAGATTTTCTAGACGCGATGGCTTTTTGAAGAATTCCAAATGGTTGGCAGGAGGCACTCAAGAAATTAAAGCGAGCAGGCGCGCCAGCACGCGAAGGAATCATCAAGGGCGCCATGGAACCGTTTAAGGTCGCCCTCCTCCTACTTTTCCGGGACTCACACGTCTTGGTCGCCTGCCTCTATTATTCTGGAGCCAGTGTGAGTGACTATCGCCCACGTTCATAGCAACCTCTGAAGCGTGAACCCTTTCAGCACACGCAGAGCTGGTTCTTGCGAACACGAACAGTGTGTTGTAGCAGATGCTATAGTTTGCTGTCTATGGGACTATTTCATATTCATCTCACTCAGTGTCAAGTTGAGCGTCTTTACTGTCTGCACTCCCTTTCGTCGATGTAGTTTCGTGGTTAAATTTTCGCACTTCTAACCAGAAACTGCATCTTTACAGTAGAGACGATCGTACGTCGTGACGTTGCATTGTGGTTGTTTTACTGCAGTCACAGCGTGCATAAAAAAAATGTCCTCACGTTTTCGTTCGTCTGTGTTGTACGTTCTCACGATCGTTGGTTGCAAGGCACCCCGCCGAGACAGGGGCGTCGAGATAGTTTTGGTTTATGAGCTGCAATTTAATCTAGCCTCTGTTTGCATCTTTTTTGTTGCGCAGGAACAGCCTGCTTGAATGCCCACGATAAGTGACTTGATGACAAATAGACACCGAGTCCTGGTTCATACTCAGGCTGAAGTTCTCATCCTCAATGCAGTAGCTCAAATCTACTTTGACAGTTGTCGCCAGATGCCCTCGTATAAGCGTGCTGCAACATCAACGCTGTGACTTTTCGCGGCAACTACAACAGCATCACAGGTGCTGCTGTTCGTTGTGCTGTATGATACGGAACAACATCCCAATGAACACTTCGCATCTATATGTTCGCCACATCGCTTACCCGATGGCTAGCTTGCAAGGCGTACGACATAGCCTGAAAGGATGGATATTCTAGCAAATATTCTTGCCATCAAAGTACGAGCGACCGTCACCGAATATGTCGTCATTGAGCTTCATACGCTCTACAATACTGCCATTGCGTGCAACTTCATGGTGCACAACCCTCACACTAATTATGCACAAAGCTTTTGAGCAATGGTTGTGTAAATATTAGAAATCTGATTTGAATCGTTTCGTAATCGCTTCCATTCGAACTAAAGCTTTAGTAAAGAAATTTTAGAGCCTCAAAAAGTTTCCCAATATATTCAGAACGTATCTAATTTGTGAAGTTGCAGCGCATTTAACTGCTCGTCGAGCGGTCCTCTAGGCCGCGAGATCGAGCAGAGTCGCTGCCTGGCGGCTGCTGGCTGAAGCGCGCTCTGTGCGGATTGCTCCTTACGTAGTCTGCTAGCGACATCGTGTTTTGCTCTGAGCTTCCGTCACGCACGTCCTCAGAGGGATGTTTGCCCCGTTATGTTGGCGTTATTTTAACTACTTGAACGTATGCAGAATATGATATACAGAAGCATTTGGCCTTGCTAAGCTATGTATATACGGTAACAAGATCATGAGTGCCCTTTTTGAGTTCTGCGTATTGCCATCGTAACCTCCATTCGCCAGAATCATTTGAGCGTGGGTGTGATTTTGTAGTTCAACCACATCGCAAAGAGCACTTGGCTTAGTCCTAAACGCGAGGAGTATTAAATATCGCGTGAATGCAGTGTTTTATCGACTCGGTGGTAAATGAGAACACGAATATTAGCCATGAACTTTCGCGTTGTTGTTTGGCGCATAACTTCGATAATTTCTTTTTATCTGGTATGCGACGAGATTTACTTGTGCGCAAAATGTCCTTCTGTTGTACGGTTCTGGTCTCTCTACGGAGAAATATTTCTGTCAGGGGAAGTCTAACACTTCGGTACTAAAATCAAAAGAAAATGGAATATGATATAGGAGTGATAAAACTCAGTTATCATGCCTAATTTTAAGTTGAGGCGAAATCTATACAAAAGCAGCCATGTGCTTAGATTTAAATGGTCCCAGATGGTCAAAATTAATACAGACGGTGTGTGTTACTTTTGTGTTGTATTATTTTCACGCCAAACCTCCTCTTTCTTTTTAAAACTATCTTCAGCGTTTGTGCGGCGCTGTTGAAGATTGACGGACGGCAGCAGACATTATTCGCTAAAAAATGCTTTTATGCCATAAAATAACTGTACTTTTGCTGCATCACTGTCATGCAGGTAATCAGTTCAAGAAAGCTCTGCGCTCAACTGTTACCTCTTTCTTCTGTTACTGGAATAAACACAAGCGCGTACTCGCGAAATGCCTCCGTAGCGCTAAGGCGCTATCAGCCACGTAGCTTTCCTGCCTAAACTTGTCGACTATCCTACCTTTCGTGGAGAACTGTACATAAAAACAAAAAAAATGCGGATGTGACAGTCCTATTCCAACTCATCGTGCAGGAATACGGGCTTTCTTTCTACTTTGTTTTCGTACGCACATGACCAAGAGGTAACTACTTCAATAGTTAAGTCGCACTACAGGAGTGCGTCGTAGGCGGAACACAAGCTAAACACATAGAAGTATAACAACAAAAAACGCCATGTAGTCGGTAAGCGTATAATATCGTTCAGAGCCCCCATCCCGTTTATTGGCATATTGCGCTACTCTCACAAGTTATCATAACGTTGGACGAGCTTCGTGCATCGATTTGGCAATGTAGAACGTACATATTACCAGCAGGCATCAGTCATCGCGTTTTATTTGCCAACAACCGGCCCAAACTGCTCACGACAAAGCGGCGCTGCGTACATTTGCATATACGCACCGCAGACCGGCTATCCGCGCAAACGTGGCGACGGTGCTGCCACCTGTAACCCGATCTCACGGCGAATAGTAGCTCACTTTTCTCGCTTCTGCAAAGCACGTATCAATGTTTAACTGTCGACGATGTCTCCCAGTGCACGAGGCACAATTACAAATACTTTGACGTGACTTTCGTAGAAATGTGTGGGGTAAAAATGCTGGCGAGCTTATGTAACTGCTGCGCCATTATCAACGCAGAAAGATCTTCGCGGAGTCATCCTCGTACTTGCAGCTGATGCTGATCCCTTCCTTCCTCGCGTCGGAGCGGCTTTTTTCATGCTGCATTATCTGCTGAATTTAGGCTGCAGTAAGTGAAGTCGTATGTCATTGCTTTTTTTTTTGCACTAACATAGAGTGAAATAATTGAATCACTTAAAGCTTAAATTCCTTGGGTCGGCCCGATGTCCCTGGGCCGCTAAAAACATTGTGTTTCTATATTAGCACACCCATTTTCACCGTCTAACATTGTAACGGCCGTGCTCGTCAAAACTGAGTTCACTTGCCAGAAGATAAAAAAAAAAAAAAAAGAGAGGGGTGGAGTGTGGCTACAACGGGATCGAAGAATCAGTGCACAGTGCACACAAAGCATGCTTGCAGATAGTCCATCTGATGACAGCAAATGCTTGGAACTCGCCCATTCTTGAACACTTGTAGTAAGAACTGAGCCTGATCTCAAGCCAGAACAGCAATTAATTAAGGTACATTGCGTGAACTCCTACGAAGGACATGGTACATTGCGTGAACTCCTAGGAAGGACATGAATGCGCAACCACTGTTGCCTTTAGCAAAGTTTGTTTCATTAGCCGTTAGCGTGTTTCAGTAGAACGCCACAAAATATCACCCATGGAGCATACCAATCCAGATAACTTTAGAATCAGTGAAACGAAGGTCAGGTGAACTCAAATGCTATGTGCACAAGCAACACTAATGCACACTATGCAGTCACTCATATCACTTGACTTATCTGGCATTGAAACCCTCTGCAAATTACTTGTCAAACAGGGCGTGGGCATCTTGAATGAGCTTCATGGTTAGTTAATCCAGATGCCATGACCACACTGGCCACAGAAAAAACATGTGAAGGTATTTGTGGTCGTGATGGTCAAAATGGCGCTGTTTGATGAAGCTCATACGATAACTAAACGACAATGCATCATACGCAGAACATCACTCAGGGAGTACACGAACACACACGACAACACATACATGAACATGAGCACTTGTGCGTGTCATGTTTTGTGTTTGTTTGTTTTTATGCGCGTTTTTGACGATCATCAATAACCGACTAGCCCAAAAACCGCTCCTCATGTGAGGTTCTCCGTGAGTGCTGCCTATAAATTTTACCCTATCATGACCCCTCCACGACCTGCCATGTGCACACCGAATGGGGTCTCGAATCGCTTTAGTGATACGAACAGGCTTGGAAAGGGCTATGAATTTTAAATACGTACTGCCGATTATACATATTGAAAGACCGACCAACTGGTACTAATTTACTCAAAAGTCCGGGTGGAATCGCCTTCGGGAGCTGTCAAAGAGACGCGTGAGAATAGGATGTTACCGTAGGTAATCGTGTAGTCGCCGCGTTTCCGGCGTCACCTTCAACACCTTCGTCAGCATCTGTGATGGCCTGACGTTTTAACGCGATGGCGTTAAAGAGCTCGTTTCGCAGAAATTGCGGTGTCGGCATCGTTCGTTGTGAGCGAAAAATCATCATCTTGTCCGTGACCGAAAAATTGAGAAAGATGCAAATAAAATAATAATAAAAATTTTCGGGTCTGAGTGAGGATCGAACCCAGGGCGTCTGCGTGGCAAGCAGGTGTTCTACCACACAGCCACGCCTGTGCTTGGAAATGCAGTGAAATGAACTTCCTCTGCTTGGAAATGCAATAAAAAAATTCCCCATCTCCCGCTAAAGGGAACCATGTGTGGATGCGAAGCAGCGGGGAGATAATTAGCTTGAGCGGGAGGAGCGTCGCCGCTCTCATTTCACGGCAGTGGTCCGCGCGCTCATCGCGGCGCTGCACAGGAGAGAGAATTAAGAGAGAATGAGGCGCGCGCGCTCCGTCATTTTCATACCGCAGAACTACCGTGGCGCCCCCCAGCGGAGTATGCAGCTGTCACACCACCTGTCGTGAGAGAGAGAGGGAGGGGACGTGCATGCCCTGTGGGGGTGTGGGACGCGGGAGCCGCTCCGTGGAGTAGAGGATTCTTAGAGAACAGAGGGGGAGAGGACGCGCATGCGCTGTGTGGATGTGGGCGCCTCTCCTTAGAGTAGATGATTTCTAGAGTAGAGGAAGGGGGTGAGCGTAGGAGAGCATAGGGGAGGGGGGCGCGCATGCGCTGTGGGGGGGTGTGGGACGCGGGGGGCCGCTCCGTAGAGTAGAGGATTCCTAGAGGAGAGAAAGGGGGGTGAGCGTGGGAGAGAGAGGGGGGAGGGGACGTGCATGCGCTGTGGTGGTGTGGGACGCGGGAAGGAGGGACAGACTAAGCCCCCCTCCAAACACATGCAAGCAAGATTAAGGAATGGGGTCAACCTGGGCGACAGACACCACCTGCCTAGCCATTGCTAAGCAGCCTCTCTGTGCTCTCGGCCATGACTCAAGGAATGGGGTCAACCTGGGCGACAAACACCACTTGCCTAGCCATTGCTAAGCAGCCTCTCTGTGCTCTCGGCCATGACTCTGATGACTGTGTTAGGGTTGACGGCCTTCATATTACTACAGTGTTCTGGTTCGCATAATGGGTGCTTCCCTACTTCATGAAAGTGGCCGGACGCGGGACGGGGGACGGGGGGACGGGGGGACGGGGGACGCGGGACGCGGGAGCCCCAAGCATAAGATGCTTCGCATCTAAAAATCACAGCATATCCGCGGACTGAATGATGATGAGTGGGCGAAGCTCCGGAGGTACATCATCAAAGATGTGATGGTGGTTGGTTGCATGTGGTCAAACGATATGCATGTGAGACCATATCGCGATGCCATGTGTTGTATGGCATCGCGATCGTCATCGTCATCAGCGTCATCGTTATGACGCATAGTGGGTACATTCCATGTGGTGTGCCGTGATGGCAGCGTCATCGTCATCACACAGGGAGATACTGCTGGTTACGCAGGTGGCTACTACGTACTACAAACTACAAGGGACGCACGACCCACGGCAAAGACGTGATGGTGGTTGGTTGCATGTGGTCAAACGATGTGCATGTGAGACCATATCGCGATGCCATGTATTGTATGGCATCGCGATCGTCATCGTCATCACGGCAGAACACATTCCATGTGGTGTGCCGTGATGGCAGCGTCATCGTCATCACGCAGGTGGCTACTACATACTACAAACTACAAGGGACGCACGACCCACGGCATAAGGAGCTTCGCCCCTAAAACAACGTTCGTGCTTCACAAACACATGCATCCTGTATATAGGCGTCGCAACATAACATGTAATATCGCAATAATATTGCGTGGTACAAGCGTACATTGCGATCGGGCGTGAGAACATGTGACTATCATGACGACTAAAGCCGGCCACCCATTACAAAAGGCACACACGTTACTGCGCGTATTCCCTTAACACCACGTAGTGGGTGCATTGCAAGTATGCACTAAGTGGTTGAAGTACGCAATAGGGACAGGATATCGCTATCGCGTTCCACTCTTTAAGACGAAGCTTAAAGGTCCCCCAGTTTTTTCGATCGAATTTCTGCAAGTCCGGCATTTACCTCGTACGTGCTATGATCGATTTCGACCTTTCACGTTTACATGCACAGGACAGTTGCTCCACCATCCCGATTTATTTCGAAGAAGACTTCACATCATGTGTACTCATTCTACCTATTTTTTGTATCACCGATGCATTGCGTCCATACGGTTCAAATATGTTCACATTGTATAGGTATCGGTGCGTAGCTCAGTCACGAAGCTATAACCTATTGAGCCTGTGGGCCTGGGTTCAAACACCAGAACCGCCAAAAAAGAATTTTTTTATCGGCGAAGCTGTTCTTGGTCGATGCTTTCATGCCCGGGGACTGTCCTAGGTCGTAGTGGGATTTACGTCACTACGTTGGTTTACGCACAGTACGACTAGTAAACTTCCAGGCTGGCAAAGCTGTAAGCTTTTCTTCCTACTCTCTGTTCTTCCTGCACAGTCAGTTTTTTTGTGAATCTCGACTAAATAGCGACAGAGACCATGGGGATGATTGACAGAGCTCAAAAGAAGGATGTTCCTTCTCGAGCGAGCGTTTTTATATGTCACTGTCGTTTTCGTGAAGGTCGGGACTGGGTCACAGGCGACCTTTAACGTGGCCGTCCGATAACCGGTCCAACTGACGAAAATGTTGGAAAAGTGTAAGAAAAGCTGGCTTAGAATGATTGCGGATTGCCTCAGCATTTGTAACGATACTGTTCGGAAGATCGTGGAACAATTTGTACAAAAGAATAAGATTATTTCTAGATTTGTGTCCGACAGTTTGACAGCATAGCAGGAGAAGACTCCGTATTGTCTTTTTGGGAGTGGATTCAAGTGGCCGATAATCCCCCCATGCTGGTCTAGAAAAATGGAGACTGATGATGAATCACTCTTTTAGGTGTACCATCACAAAGAGACAATCGGAATCATGGGTGGGCAGCATTGTGACTCAATTTCACACATCGAAAGCAGTAGCGCAGCCTGAAATGCTTTTGGGGAATGAGGGGGGCGGGGGTAATCATGCTTTATGTATATTTGTGCCCATGTTTGTATGCATACATGTATATACACACATGTAACACTGAAAAATTTTTCAGCGTGGCGAGGGTGGTCTGAAGCCCCTTTGGATGCGCCAATGATCTAAAGCAGGGGTCGGCAACCTTTTGAGTTGGAAGGCCAAGATGCATGAAGCCGACATGGCTGGAGCCGCATAGCAAAGCGGAGGTGGGGAGGGAGGGGGGTGCTTTGCAGTACAAGAAAAAATTCGGCGATTCGACAAAAATTTAGGAAAACGGGAATAAAAATATAGCAGCGATGTTTATTTTCAGCTCGCATGTTACAGAGTTGCAATTTAGAACCATAAGTTACAAGCATTAACCCCAATGAAGGTCAAAACTGCCATGTCGGCCTTCAGTTAGGAAGGGGGCGGGGTTCTGGCGTCGTGCCGGGGGCCGCAAAATACCGCCCCGCGCGACGCAGGTTTCCGACCCCTGATCTAAAGGGTTTTGACGAGCAACTGAACGCAGTCGCACTTCCAGAACGAAATACACAATTTATGCGGCTGTTGGCCTGTATTTTGCCTGTACGACATTTGCCTGTATGAAATAAATATTCTGCAGTGCACTCAACGTGAAAGCTGTAGAAAGAGCGGGGCAGTGATTTGCTTGTCTTTTAGGGACGAGCTCAAGGAGCGTGTGTTGAGGGTCTAACTAGAAAGGCTTTATTACGTGAATTTGAGCTGGGCATGGGAATAGACACCAGAGAAGTACACAGGGGCACGCAGCCTGTGAGCCCCGCTGAAGGGTCTGCGTTCCTTCAGCGACGCTCGCGTTCACAGGCAAGCGCGGGCGTTCCATTCTTGCAGCCTGCTAGGCCTCCATGGCGGAAAGGAAACCTTCATTTGTGATGCATTAGCACCCTCTCTCATCCTTCTTTCCATCCTCACCCTTACTTCTTTTTACCACCCTCTTGCTACACAACGCTATACATTGTTTGGCCTGCTGACACCATACTTGACTACGCTATGCTGTACCCTCCCCTCTCCCCCCTTTCCATCCTCCTCACACTCACTTCACTATAATTTTTTGGCCTGCGTGACGCCATACATGAGTATGCTTCAGCTGCTGGCTTTCTGCTTTTTTCCTCATCCCCCCTCATAACACCCTTCCTCTATGTCACTTCCCTTTCGCGCTTTATTGCTATTCATGGTTGTTCTTTAGCTGGTTTTGCCTGCCTTACCGTATACACGGCCTTGCTATTCTTTACCCAGCTCTCTTCCTCATTTTCATGCCCCTCGCCCTCAGATCGGTCCTCCTAAGGCTCACTTCCTCCCCCCCCTCCCCCCCCCCCCCCCTTGTTGTGCATGGCTATGCTATCATTGTTTTGCTTGCGGGAACGCAAGCGGCGACATAAGATGACAGCATGTGATGGCATCATATTCCCTTGCTCCTCCACCTTTCCCTCCTCTCAATTCTCGCATCACTCCTCCTCAGCCTCACTTCCCTTTCCCGTCCCCTTCATATACATGGTTGTGGTACTAATGGTTACGCTACACGTGATTTCGTCTCTGCGTGGCACGCCAGCACTCGAAAGTTTTGCCAGCGCTACGCCAACCTACGACAGCATACCGTGACTGCATACGAGACTCCGGGTTCCCAAGTGTTCCGCACTTTAAGTGATATATAGAAATATGGCAGCCAATAAAGATGATTGATTCTGCGATAATACGAGTGTTGAAATTAAGCCGATACAGTGTGCCCATTAATTTCTTTATAGCTGCGATCACCTTACGTGGCGGACGGACGCAAAGCTTTCTAGTCGAAGTCGGCACTAAATGGTTGTGCATTTAATATGTTTTTTTTTTTCTTTCTTCAGGCACCACCGTGGCCGTGATCGAGATCCTGCTGGCGGTTATGGACACGATGGTCATCGCACTCCTGGGCACTGTGATCTGAGGACGAAATTGCGCCCAATTGGCATACCATCACAGCATATTCCCTTCCTCCTCCACCTTTCCCTCCTCATTTCCCTCCCCATCCCTTTCCTCACCTTCCTTTTCTCACCTCCCTTTCCCATCCCCTTGATAGGCGGCCTCAAAATTTTCGTCAGCACAACAACAATAAAAAGAAGGCTGTGCATCATACAGAAAACTTGAACGTTTATTACATAACACGTATATAATGCGTAATAGATACAGAATAAATACATGATACATACATAACACTGACACAAAAATTGGAGGACGCTTGAGCTTCGCCTTTAAGAGTTGGTCGCGATAGTGTAATCGAGCTTCGTGCGCATTGCCTTCTGAACAGTCATGGGCACGTTACCAGAAAAAAAGGTAACAGTGTTACAGGTACAGTTACCTAAGCCAAAAAGGTAACTCTGTTACAGTTACAGTTACCGAGTTTCCAAAAGTAACTTGTTACGGTTATAGCTACCATGAAAAAGTAACGCTGTTACTTTATTGTTACCGTATAAAATAAATAATTGATTAGATGCCAAATGATATAATTGAATAAAAACGTACGAAGAGGAACGGGGAATGCGTAACGAGTGAAGAGGATGTCCATTGAGTCTATTCCCTAATCCCAATGTTCTTCAAATTGTATCAGACCCTGTTTGGAGCGCTTTGCGTCCGCTGGGCATACAAACCGTTCTTAAGCCCCGCTATACCTCGGGACACGTGTTCGCGAAACCCAAAAACCGCACACCTGCGAACGATCAGTGCGGGATATGACACAAATGCGATGCGTGGATTGCGAAGCGACATAATTACATCAGGTAAACGGGCAGGAAAGGGCCTGGAAAGGAATTTTTTCTAAAGTCAACCATGCAACGCGTTCTTAAATGGAGCTTGTTGAACACTGCTGGGCAGGGCACATGCTTTGAGCTAAACAATCCGACAGCGCCGGGTCATGAACGAAAACGGGAGAGGTCTTCTGGAAACCCGGTTCAATCGCCACGACGCAGCGGCTTGCAACAGTAACCGCGGTCTCCTACCGAATGTTTGTAAGAACATGTGTGTCTAATGGACTGATCGACGTCCGCTAATTTTTTTCCTCTCCTCTTTTTTGTTGTTGTGGTCACTGTATAGTGAGGATGCCACCACCTATATATATGAGGCAAAACGTCCGTGATTTTGTTAAAAATTGTTGTGTTATGTCGGAGTAGGCCTTCGACAATCAGTTAGAAAGCAGTTTTAAATTGCTTCGCTAATTCACGGCACTTCTGGCTTTCAGCCGTTTCCCGCTGCTGTTTTCAAGCCACCTGTCAAACACGATTAGCTCGGCGCCTCGGACGAAGGAATGCTCTACCGACACATCAAGAACAGAGCTGGAAGCTTAAGTGAAAAAAAGTGTATATATGCCCCTCCCCCCCCCCCCCCCCCCCCAAAAAAAAAATAATAAAAAATTGAGGGACCCTACCCTTAAGCTTCGCCTTTAAGAGTTGAACGCGATAGCGATATCCTGTCCCTAGTGAGTACTTCAATCACTTAGAACATACTATGTAATGGGTAGCATGCATTAAACCCCGGGCAATTACGCGCGGGAAATGCGGGAAATGTTTTCGAACTTGCTATGCACCCACTACGTGGTTTTAAGGGAATACGCGCAGTAACGTGTGTGCCTTGCCATCTGTAATGGGTGGACGTACGGCTTTGAACCACAATGTCGTTATGATTCACATCTTCTGACGCCCGATATTCACATCTTCTGACGCCCACGCATTATTACTGCGATATTACATGCTATATTGTGACACCTGTATACAGGACGCGTGTGTTTGTAAAGCATGAAAGTTATTTTTACTGCATCACCAAGCAGAGGACGTTATTTTATGTGTAATCCCAAGCAGAAGCGTGGCTGAGCGGTAGAACACCTGCTTGCTACGCAGACGACCTGGGTTCCATCCTCATTCGGACCCGGAAATTTTATTATTTATTTTATTTGCATCTTTCTCGATTTTTCGGTCACGGACAAGATGATGATTTTTCGCTCACAACGACACCGACGCCGGAATTTCTACGAAACGAGCTCTTTAACGCTGTCGCGTTAAAAGGGGGGAGGGGGGGACGTGAACTTAGCAAGCTGTTCAGTTGCAACTTGATTGATTTACGACATGTAATTTACAAGTAAACTCCGAACCCGGTCTTCTGCGGGGAAGGTATTTCTCTTAGCCACCTGTTCTTCTGAACTGCGAGGGGAGCCGTATTGGAACGTTGAAAGGTGGAGAGGATGTAAAGAAGAAAGTGTGAAAAAGTGAAAAGAGTTTAGCATCGCTCTTTTGCTGTCGGATAATTTTTTATAAAAACATAAGTAACTGTAACGGTATTTTCCGTTACAGTTACTGTGTAAAAAAGTAACGCTGTTACAGTTACAAGTTTCTCTAACTTAAACGTAACTAGTTACAGTTACAAGTTACCGAAAAAGTAACTAGTTACCGGTAACGCGTTCCTAGTAACTAGTTACTGCCCAAGACTGCTTCTGAACTCCTAACCTGATTCGGTAGTTGGTGCATGCCTCAACCATGCCGTAAGGAATCGAAAGACTGCGCGTAACATTGGCCGTTTCAAGTTATCATTGAATGCCTATTGCAAGCTCAGTTAGGTGCCCACTACGCCATAATTATTCCTTTTGCGAATCAGCGAAGGGCCCACTACGCGTTCGTAGGACAACACGCGAACCTACGCAACTGTTCACTTTGTTGATGATTCTGCTGATGATGATGATGAATTATGTCTGAGCGCTTTGTACTGGGTAGGCCTTTAAAACACCCACTCGCTGCTCAATCCACATCTTTTGACACGTGGCGCGTTTCTATGCTACTGCCACGCAATATATGATGCGTTAAGGAGACTCCTTTCACTAAATGATAGTGTTTCTTTAAAAAAAAGAAACAGGTTCAACAAATCTCATGGCTCGGCAATAGAACACCGCGTGGGTTCGATCCTCACGCGGACGCGGGAATTTTCACTATTTATTTTATTGGCATGTTTCTCGATATTTCGGTCGCGAACAAGATCATGATTTTTTACTCACAACCACCGACGCCGACGTCGATGCCGCAATATCTGAGAAACAAGCAGTTTAACGCTATCGCGTTAATATATGGGTCAGTCCACGCAAACTGTCCCAACCTTTGCGCTCGACCATCTGCGATTTGCTTGAAAAAATTTAGGACTATCTACTTAAAGCGACAAGTCTTCCTCCAAAATATTTTTCGCTAAAAAGAATTTTTCAGTAACGCAAGCTGCATGTGAATTTTTTTCGGACAGCTCCAAACCATGGCTCGTAAAACGCGTTGTCAAGAAATCCGTTCTCCCTAAATTAGGTTAGGACAAATTTTTCCGTGTAAAACGATGGTAGGCTTTTTATTTAAAAATACGTTTTACGAACTTTTACGTCTCCGGGTCTTTTCATGCGGCCTTGAACATGTGCAACATGATCCATATTGGGGATCTTTTATAGAAAAATAACACTCAGCGAAGTGTGATATTTCGCGTTAGCGTATTGCCAAGAAGCTTTACTGCAGATTAAAAATAATTTGAGACGTATATATCGCGAAGTAAAGTATGCAGGTGGCCACAAAGTTGCAAAAAGTTCATTTTTGCACATGTTTGGTCGTAAATTCAACATTGAGGAGGTCCTAGTAAAAATATTCTGAATAACACATTTACTTGCAACCTTCACTGACTACTCATTGAAAAAGTTTTATTAAATTACTATTTGTTTAAAGACAGGAAAATATTTTTTAATTTGCGTTATACCACTCTCTGTGTTTCCACGTGGTTATACGTCGTATCAATGCGTCCAAGAGGTAAGTACAAGCTGCACGGACGCGGGGAGCATCTAGACAACGTAATAAGCTTTGACCGTGCGTATTTAAATTATTTATTAGCTATTATTAGTCTGAGTCAACGAGAAATGCGAACTCTACTAGACTGTATTTAACCACATGCAGCTGGCCGCTGACAGCCTTCATAGTATCCTTACGTAGCACCGGGAACTGGTACCGACGTGTGCAACACACCGTTACCTATACGCTAAGACTTAGAAGTAGGAATAACACATTCAAAAAAAGGATCGATTGAAGTAAACAAAAAAAAAGAGGATGTGTTGCATGGCAGGGATGTTGCAGTTATGAACCAACACTGGTGAAACATGGTCACTTATATACAATTATGTTGGTTTTAAAGGCGACTTATCCGCGATGCAACACGTTTTTTTTTTCTTTTTTGCAATAGACCCATTTCTTAATCACAGTGTTCCTCCTG
>JALIZH010022092.1:0-25590 GCA_030522465.1 Rhipicephalus appendiculatus | reverse complement strand
TCGACTGATCCAACTGTCGTCAAGAATTCGACAGTCCCCAGTCGCGAAACATCGTATCAAGTGCCCGACCAGTACGTTAGAGTCCAAACAGAGTTTCCACTCAAATGATGCCGTGATTGTGCGCACCTGCCCCGTTTTCTTATTTTTAAAAGTATACATTAGGATATACTTCATGCAAGAAACTTCCAAATGCTGATTGAAGCGAAAAAGTTGGCTTGGTCTGTGTGTTTCTCATCAAAACATGACGCAACATGGCGCATTAGTGCCTACAATTCCTGTTCCTGACTCTTCACTCGTGTCAGATATACGTCCGTAATTTATTTGTTCTAAGCTTTCAACATCAAGTGGAGAGTTCATTGCGCCTTCCTGTCACATAAAACATGCTGACTCACCAACTAATAAGTAAGTGTTCCAAAAAAACACTACCTTTTTTTCACATTGCCGTGTACATTCCCATGAAATGTCCCGTGAATTTTAAAAGTGCTTGATTACTATTTTAGGAATATTTGGCTTCAATTTTGGGTGGACCATGGCAATAACAAAATTCTTCGCCTTAGTGTGAAAGGTAAGCATGAAGTGTTTCTGAATTAAATTTGTAGATCTCGAAGGAAACATCGTTCCACATGGACTATTTGATTAGAGTGATTATTCATGACCGATCTAGCGTACTTAACGTTATGACACAGCACTCGTAATAAAGCTACAAACGACGAAGTGCCGTGAGTAAATGTGTTAATTTCACAACAGCTGTGCCTCTTAAATTTTCTTATTATGAAGTACATCATTCCTGGTATTTTTCTTGTTTTCAGTGCTACATACGTGGCGAAGTATAAAATGCATGGTCCCTCTTTAAACAAGTACCAAGCTATGTATTCAGAAAGCGTTTGTAATAGTGCCATATAAACGCACAGCTGTGAAAGGACAAGTAACTTGCAGACTGTAGGGCGCTCTAGAACTGCCAATCTGACAGTATTCATCCCTTCCTTCAAGGTGTGGAGCCAATAAAACACTTGACAGGAGGACAGCGCAATGTTGCTTAGTGGGTACACCGGTGAAATGGGTAGCGAAACAAAAAACAGTTGTATCTGAGAGGTAGTCTAGAACAAGGCATGCGTGCAAAACAATGGAATGTCGTGTATGATCTCCCAAAGAAATTTCTTGGCGCTAAAGTAAGAGACGATCTTCGTAATGCCGCTTGACCAAGCTTGTGAACAGCATTGTGATATTGTGAGAAACAAGTACGTAAACGTGCATGTGAAAGCTGAATTGCTGTCCCAAATTATAGGAACTTTTTCTTGATATTTGATGAAGACAGTGCTGTGTGTAGCCTTTTGTTCCCATTAGTTTTGGTTTAGGCTAACGAGAGTCAACAATCCGAATTGTTGACTAGGCGGACAACACCTTTGCGTCGAGCAGCACGCAGAATACAAAGCGGAGACAGCATAAATTGGCGATTGTGTTGACTAGCGCTTTTCAACCTTGGTCTTCTATTTTCTGCTGCTCCACGCAAACCTTCTCTGATTTATCCTTCCTATCACTTCAGCGGGCGCAACTTAGTATTCTGCGAATCAGGTTAGACCAATCGCCCCAGCGCCAGTGCGCACAAACTCAAGCGCCACAGGGGAAGCCGCAGCTATAGCGCAGGCAATCCGAGACGCTGAAAAATTAAGTCAGTCTGCTTATATACCCATATACTTCCAAGACGCCTGTCGACTTTTCAGCTGGGGTGTTCTACCAGTCGAGTAATCTGCATGCTGTGATTAAGTGTTTTAATGAACAATAGCGTAGTCTTGTGTCCGGCACACATCCGAATGGAAGCAAGCACCGGGCGGATTACCTAGCGCGAGGCATGACCCGACGAGCGGCTATACATACCGCTCGAATGGACGTCTGTCCAACACCCAGCGACACGCCACGAATGTCCGCACGAATGCAATCCGAGGATGTGTGACAGTAGAACAATTGAGTGTGTCATTCTAAAGATGGTGTCGCGGAAATACGCCGCTGACCAAACGGACCTTGACCCTGTGTCTATACGAAAACCGCACCGAAGTCAATGGGCAGCTGGAGTTCCGGATGCGAAGTTTTTATCAGCAAGAGTATAGCTTCAAGCATACACAAATCATCATCATCGGACCTTTCTGCGCCAACTGCAGGGCAGATACTTCTCACAGGTATTGCAAATCAACCCGGTCGTGTGCTTGCTGTGGCCATGTTATCCGCGCAGACCCGCTGATCTCATGTACCCATCTAACTTCGGGCCTAATGCTCGCGGGCCTTGCCTTGTCTTAAAATCCAGTTTTTTTACGCTCATTTACTAGCAGTTAGTTATCTTGGCTACAAGGAAGATACCCGGCACAAGCCCATTTTTTCTCCTTAATTTCCACTGAGGTTTCCTTTAAACACGTTTGTTTCCTCACTCATCTGCCGTATTGTGCCTATAAATGTACGCCTGTAATTTTCCTCGCCATGGATCGCTGCTTCATCCGAAATTTTCTTAAGCCTCGAGATCATTGCCCAATAGGAAAGTATCTGTAAAGTGTGCTTAAAATATGCCCTGGTGTTATAAAAGTGTGGTAAACTATCAATAATGATCTAAGGAAAGCCTGCCAAGAGCGCTCCACACCATTCTTATTTTTCTTGTTACTTCAGTCTCATGTTTCGGGTCTAGTGTCACTATCTTTCATATGTATAGAGACCTATTACTTTACTCTCTCCAGTGCCTATCTACGTATCGCGAAGCGTTGTTCTCTTCCGAGACTGCTAACTTTAGCTTTGTGCGTAATAATTTTCACAGCTACCGTTCTGTGTTTTCTGTCGAACATAGTAATTAGGATTTTCATATTGTCACCGGAGTTAATAAGAGCGCAATGCCATAAGCAAAATCGCAGGTTCCTGTAGTAATCTTCACTTACTCTTCGCCCAACCCATTGCCATTCCTGGAGTGTGAAAAGCTTCTGTTAGTACGAGGTGTTTATCGTGGGACAGATTCGCACGTGCCAGTCCTAGACTGCTTTTATTGTAATTTCATCGCTTTCATTGCGCAGAATTATGGCGGCTGTAGATCCTATGTATCTTTCTTCCAGTATATTTATGTATGGTTCGCCCACAGCTTGATTTCGTTGTGCCTGCATGAACGCTGAGATTTTTTGCCGAAACAATACCTTTGTTGTAACTGTTGCGGGGGTTTATGAAGACGTGCAACGATGACGACAATAGTAGCAGCAGGAGGCAGGGCGTAGCGAGAGAGCGAACTGTCCTTTGTGAGCCCGCCGACGGCGATGCGCTTCTGTTAGAGCCGATCTGGTTCCTCACAATCAATGAATCTTATTTTGGGGGTTTGGTATATTCGTCACGGTACTCTATGATCGGAGTGACAGTGCGAAGTGCCTATGATTCAGTACCCTATAGGAAATTGTTATCATCATTTAATGGATTGAATTCAACGTACGCCGAATTTTAATAAGCATAACGTTTGCAAATGGCTCACCGGAGTGTAGCTGACTGGGCTAGTTGGTTATGCATACTTAAATTAACAGCGCAAAGAACGGACGCCGCACAAAGAAAACAAAACACAGGACAAGCGCTTGTCCTGTGTGTTTCCTTTGTGCGGCGTCCGTTCTTTGCGCTGTTAATTTAAGTAAGCTCACCGGAATTGCATACTAATCGGCCTGTAAGTTGCTCAAGTCATTGACGCCCCCTGTCTTGAAGGTGATACAAAGATTCTGGGACGGTCACATTGAAGATACAATTTCACGCTGGGTGGCCAGTTCTATAAGTACAGTTTGACCCTATCCTCAACAATAAATTTCCCTCTGCATTTTTTGAAAGCCTGTTTGATCAGTTCCCCTCTCGTTATTGGTCTCCGCAAGCGCGTCAGCTTCTCTCTTCGGAAGCCGTTTGGTGTCTAGCGGCACCATGGACCCGGCCTAACGGCGGTTTTGAACCCATCCCACAGCTTGGACGTGCGTAGCTTTACCAGGCCTGGGGTAAAGGGCATCCTGGGGATTGGGCTGACGCCGAGTGATTAGACCTTAAGGGCGCCTGACAGAGGGGACACACCTCCCTGGCCCCTGGGATGACTCGCTCAGGGGGGAATTGGAAGTCGCATTTTCCTGTCCCTCTTTACCCTCCCGTATTTGGCATTCACTTTCCCTCTTAGTCTGGCCTGTCTTCCTCTCGCTTCCATTTACTTCCATTTTTCTGGCGGCAGGGGTTTACCCGGTGTATGGTATCCAACCATCCGTATATTATTTTGGGCTATAATAGCTACGTATAGTCGACGCAATTATAGTTGTGGTGGATGCTGCTAGAAAAGCGCCTTGTCTAAGAGCTACTTTGCCAGAACCTTCCATGGAGAAGCAAGAGAGTTTAGCTTAGTCGTCCAAGAAGTCGGGCTCGCAAGCTATCGCTGGAGAAACTCGGTATAACCATGCTCATCGACGCCACAATTTTTGTAATAAGCCGTGAATAATACCTTTCAAGGCAGCTGTATACTCTTCGGTTCACCAACTTGAAGATATCCATCCTTCAACGGATTGAAATTCACCGTAATCTGTGGTTTCAATAAAAAACCGCCTGGCCTGCGCGGGAACACGCAGCACAGTCGCAGCAAAAGCTGGAAGAGCGGCCTTTCTAAAGCATTTTTTAAAACACTCCTGGGGCAACAACTACGCGCGCACTTGCATAGTACCCACTACGCTATAAATCATCATAATTTTTGTGTAGTTGGGAATCGTCCACTATGACATTACTCGTCATTGTTCAGAAAAGTGCGGTACCCGCTACACACTTGTAATGCATTATGTGCACTTTGTTGATGCTGTGCCTGACGACGATGAAGAATTATGCCTCAGGCTTTTGTAATGGGTTGGAGCATTGAAATACCCACTCGTTACGCAATTCGTGTTGTGTGACGCCTGGTTGTTAGTTTACTGTCCTAAAACGCGTTAGAACACATGTTAACGCGATTCCTTGCCCGACATGAAGGCTGCGTAGAGTCAGTTTACAGTGCAGTTTCAAGTACCGGCGTAGCTTTGGGGAAGAGTGCTGGGCTCCCACGTAGAGGGCCCGCTTTCGATTCCTATTCTGTCATAGGTACTTTTTGTTTATTTAGTTTTTAGGGGCGAAGCTCCTTAGGGTGTGGGTCTGTCCCTCACCCTAAGTAGTAGTAGTAGTAGGTAGGTAGGTAGGTAGCCACGTGTAGTGGAATGTACCCACTCCACGTGATAAAGATGACGATGACGCAGTATAGTGGAATGTACCCACTACACGTGATAACGATGAAGTTTAAGCGCGTTCCAGTATAGTGGAATGTACCCACTACACGTGATAAAGATGCCGATGACGCAGTATAGTGGAATGTACCCACTACACGTGATAACGGTGAAGTATAAGCGCGTTACAGTATAGTGGAATGTACCCAACTACACGTGAGAACGATGACGCTGATGACCATGAAATATAAGCGCGTTCCCAGACCACACATTCTCTTTCTGCCATGGATGAAAACGATCGAGCTTCGCCCACTCATCATCATTCACTTCGTGGATATGGCGTGATTTTTTTTCTTATTTCGCGCGATAGTGCTACGGACACCGGCGGCGGCGGCGGTGGCGAACTACGGCGCAAAAACGGCCGTTTTTGTGACATCATAACAGCTTTCGCTGCAAAAGTGCATCCAAGTGCAAGCGTACACATGACCTTGAAACAGTATTCCGAATAAACAACTTTTTTTTTTCCAGACGAAAAGCCCAAGAAAGTATTGCTACCCACATCCATAAACATAGTGCACGCGAATAAAAAATGTCTCATTACTGCCGCAAGTGCACAAAAGAGAAACGGTGAGTGTTTTCAGTATTTTTAAAGACGATAGCCTTTCTTGGGAATACTTCAACGCAGAAATTTTGGTCTGTCGATCTGTCTGTCGTTCTGTCTGTCTGTCACACGATTCAGCCACCCGACCAAAGTTTAAGCACTTGCTGAATGGCCAGCCATCTTGAACTGGTGGTTGCGTTCATACTTTTTAACATTGCCTATCAAAAAGCAAATATTACGGATATCTCAGGCGCAACATCAATACGTAAGTATTAGGTGGTGTGTTCCTTTACTAGAAAATACATAGACACGTAATTCTAAAGAACGCAGTGTTTCTTAGGCTGTGCTAAAAAGCGACGTTAGGCACGAGAAAGTCTGACAGTGGCCCTGGGTTCTGCACAAGCTCATGTTTCCCGACGCCACTGCCAGATGGCGTCCATATCTCACGCAGCGCCTCGTCTATTTTATCAATGACAGCCAGATGCGGCCGATTCAACATAGAGGAGGCACTGTCTGAGGCAAGGCAAAACATAGAAGTACGGCCGGCAGAAGACTATCGTCTTTCGAAGACATTTGCAACGAAGCATGCAGATACGCGGTCAATTTTTTGCTCTTTCTTTCTTTCAGATAAAGTTTAGGCACAAAAATGAAGATCACGCGGGGTGCTTGTAAAAGCACAATACGGATAGCTTTTGTCTGGCATCGCAAAGCTCTGTGCTGCTTCCTGAAATTATAGCTTCATGGCTTTATTTGGGTTATTTTTTATCCTTCGTGTGGTGCTATTTAGATTCTGTCTTAGATGAACTGAAGACCAAGTTGTGTAACCCTATTCCCAAATGTGTACAGTTTCCTTCTTGTCACCACTGCAAAGACCTGCTTGCTGCAGGTTATTCTCCTGCCATATGACTTGCTTGCTATGAGTTGAGTAAAGTAAAACATGTCGCTTCCACGCTCTGGTCGACGTGCAGCTTGAATAGTGTACTGAATTCACAACTGCCGATTAGTGATCTGTGATGCCTGCTGCTTGATCATGCTTCGTCACTTGTAGGAACCAGCACCAATCTTAGTGGTTGGGTTACCGGATAATCAAAATGATGAAAGCTTATTATGCCAATAAAGCACTCCTATGGGCTAGTTGGTACAAGCCTGATATATGTTGCCGAAGATTGCGCTGCAAAGGTGTAACAGGAGGGATGCTAAAAGAGGCACTTCAAATGTAAATCTTTCGTGAAGCGCCATTTTAGGCCGCCCCACGAAAGGAAACAGAACAAGTGGAAGGGGGAAAGTGGAAACAAACTAGAGAAGTGAAACATCAAACGTGTTGCGCGTGTCATTACTGTGCAGCGTTCCTCAGCTCGCTCGTCTTTGCAAGGACCGGAACTTGCCGCATAGTAATTCAATTTCTCCTTTGCTAAGCGACAAATGTGCAGGGACTACGCATGCGCCGAATTCTCCAGATACCTGCTGTATACATCAACTGTTTCCGTATTCTGCTGTTTTTTTCGCGCGATACAAGACCTTAGTCTCATCAAACAAGGCCCTGCATCTGCACTCTTTGCAGTGCGAGGCCAAGTTCCCTGGCCCACGGATCTGTCCGCATGCATAGCGGTACTCTCGCAGTCTGGTGTTCAGGCATACTGCCGGTTTGTCCAATCTAGCTCTTGTTGCATGTCAGAGGAATTGTGGTAAACCACGCCAACGCAGCATTCAACAAATTTAGTTTTGTTTCTATCTTTGGATTCAGCTTTTTGGGAATTATTAGCCTCGTTGTGGTTTATTCTCTTGCAAAGGCCTTTAATTTTTATGGCGGCCGAGAACACTACGCACACATCGCTTTTACCAGCAACATTCTTAAGCTTGTGTGAAATTTTTGTGTATGTATGAAACGACTGCCGGCCGTTTTTTTTTTCCTTTCCCTGCTTGGCTTCGGAGCATGGCAATGTCTCAGCTCTCTCAAGCATTGCTCCACTATCGAAACATGGACCTGTGATCGAAGCCCGCTTGAATGCCATCATGCTCATTGAGCTCAGAGGCTGCTCTCTGGCAGCGTGAATTTTCAAGGCCTGTGTGAAACAGCTTCAGGCGATTAATTTCTTAACTACCTTTGATGGCCCTTAGTCGAATGGCAGCATCAGTCCCCCCCCCCCCCCTAGTTTTATAGGACCACCATGTGTGGGACCTCCAACCTGAATTTGTAAGCCTAAATACTGCAGCTTACCGTTTTTTGGCGTCACCGATGTGAATTTTAATCCCCTGTGGGGAGTGTCTAAGATGTCAAGGATCTCATGGTACTTCGGTCCCGAAACATGGCTGCACGGAAGTTATACAATATAATCGTCAACGTATCTACATCATTTCAAAACGCCACACGTCCTCATCCTATGTTCTCGCGGCTTATCTCCATTTTCGATGTACAATCATTGAGCGCTGGCTCTATACACGACCCTATTGATATCCCGTCTTTTTGACTGTACAATACTCTCTGAAATTTCACATATAATGACGCCAAATACACCCCAAGCAATTCCATACAGTCTCTGGCACTCACCCCACAAGACTTCAGAAACTTCACGCATCCATAGGCATCCGTTTTCTCCTGCACGGCTAGGCACGCGTCAGGTTGCAGCACGTTGCAGAATAAGTCTTTTACGTCCCCACAGAAGCAGGTCACGGGTGGGCAATTGTTCAAAAATTCCACGAGTTCTGCAGAGTCCCTAACCAAGAGGTGGTCGTCGATGGGGAGGACCTGAAGGCACCTCTGAAGGAATTTCACAGTGACTCTCTGCCAGGAATCCCTTGTCTTCGAAGAGTACCCGAAAATGCATGTTTGAAATGTATGTGGGTTTTTGAGGTGAAAATAGGTTAACATAGAGGTTCTTGCTTACCTTTATGCATTTTGCTGTTTTTTTTTCTAATCCTGCCTTTTCGCACACGTTTCACGCTTGCGATGGGATGCGAATACACTTCCACTCTATTTTACGCAGAAAATTCAGTTCGTTTGTTACTGTACCCATAGGAATATAATAGAATGGTGGGACTAAATTTGAACAATTTCTTTTCTGTCTTAAAACAAAAAAAAAATACTTCGATTAAACTTCCTCTGAACAAAGTTGCTATGATTCTCAATGGTGTGTGCTTTTCTGCAGATTTTTTTCTTGGACCAGCTTAGAGTGCTGCAGACGTCTCAACATGGGCCGAAGTGGCGGTTTTGCCAAGTTCAGGAGTATATTTTAGTGCGTATGCGCAGCACACAGGCAAAACAAAACAATTAGGAAAAAGTACCCTTTTAGATAGTTTGATAAAATAACTTATGCATTTTTTGAATAATCGTTTATTTTTTAAATCTGGAAACGCTACAGTTTACTCAATTTTGCCTATTCGCTAAGGAGTGAAAAACTTGAAATGTTGAAGGAATGCGTAAAATGGTCGATTTATAGGGAACATTTTTCGCACCTGGTTTTCCGCCATTTCGAGAATTTTTTTTGCCGCTCAAAATATTTTGGGAAAATACTGTAGAACCGATGTCTATACGTGTGTAAATTTCTTAGATTTTTATATTGCAATTGATTTTTGGCGAGCACCATGGTTAGGACAGTTGGCGTGCAATGGCCCATATTACAGATGTTAACATGATTCCTGGGCAACTAATACATGTACACTTGCTAGGTACCCACTACACCACATACTGTAATTTTGGTGGAGTAGGGAAGCGTCCACTATGCCATTATTCTTCATTCTTCGGAGAAGCGTTGTACCGACTACACACCCCTGATTCATTATGTGCACGTGGGAGGTGCTATGGCTGATGACGATAAAGAATTATGGCTGAACTTTTTCCAATGCGTTGTACCCTTAATGACCACTCGTTACGCCATTCACCCGCTGTGATGCATGCTTGTTAGTGTACTCTAAAACGCTCTGTTACGCTTGTTAACGTGACTCCTTCCCCGACATGAAGCCTGCGTAGGGTCTGTTTGCAAATAAGTTTCAAGCACAGGCATCACTCCGTGGTCGAATACTGGGCTTTAACCAGGAGAGCTCAGGTTCGAGTCCCATTCTCTTCTGGATATTTTTTAGGGGCGAAGCTCCTAAGGGTTTGGGTCTGTCCCTCCTCTGTAGTAGTAGTACTAGTAGTAGTAGTAGTAGTAGTAGTAGTAGTAGTAGTTGTAGTAGTAGTAGTAGTAGTAGTAGGTAGATAGCCACGTATAGTGGAATGCACCCACTCCACGTGATAAAGATGCGAATGACGCAGTATAGTGGAATGTACCCACTACACGTGATAACGATGAAGTATAAGCGCGTTCCAGTATAGTGGAATGTACCAACTACACGTGATAACGATGACGCTGATGACCATGAAGTATAAGCGCGTTCCAGACCACACATTCTCTTTCTGCCATGGATGAAAACGATCGAGCTTCGCCCACTCATCATCATTCACTTCGTGGATATGGCGTGATTTTTTATTTCGTTTTACTTGATTCGTGAAATAGAGCTGTGCAGCTCTATTTAAACATTGGTTGCGTAAGATCTGCATCAAAAGTCCCGCCTCAGTTGGTAATCAGGACGGCGATGCAGTAGAATGACCCTGACTAAGAAATTCGCTTCCTAGGCTGCACTACATTTAAGGGGTGCCCTGTTATTGACGTAGCAGGTGCTGCAGTCCTTAACGTCGACGATCAATTTGGACACCATACGTTTACGTTAGAATTAGCCACAAGTTCATTCCGATCTGTTAGAGGGTCGATGAGATTGATCGAGCGGCTGAACCAACCCCGCTAGACTCGTCGGTGGTGCCTTCACTCCCTCATAGTCCTTGATTGACGTTAAATAACGTGTCACGTTGGTTTTAAGGTGTGGTCTGTACTATTTGTATCCCGGCGGGCGTGCAGGAAAACACCAAGTTTAAGCCATCGGGCGGTAGCGCTGAGGCTGTAGAACTTCTGGCCGCAGCACCGACGGTACATCGACCAGGTAGTTAACTCGGCCCAACGAGAAGTTCTGCTTTAGGATGACGTCGTTTTGTAAGACAAACAATGATATTGGACGCAGAACACCTTAAAGACAACGCTGGTCTGCCCGCCAAGCATTCAACCACGCTTCTCAACTCGCTGCTGCTGTGGGAAGTCGTCTGCGCTCAGAGTTTTCAGGATGGTGTCATCATGATAACGATGCGGCGGTGGGTGGATGGGTGGCGCGTAACAAGCATTCAAAATTAGTGTGTTTTCGTCTGGACGTGTGCACCTCGATGATGTGAAATTCTTCGAGACTGAGGCTCCAGTGGTGTTTGATGTTCACCGGCCCCAGTGTTTTAGGTGTGCCAGCCAACACAAGGCATGATGGTCGCTCACGAATGTGAGAGGCGTGCCTTACATGTAAAGGCAAACTATTAACGTCACCAAAATTATAGCAAGGAATTCCTTTTCTGTCATTGAATAGTTGACTTCCGCTGTTGATAGGCGATCTGCTGACCTAAGCATTGCCACTTTGCAAACCGTCCCTTCTCTGTACAAGGAGATGCTGCGGCCTACACTACTTGCGTCAGTGTCAATTTGAGTTTCGACGCATTCATCGAAGTGGGGCTTATTTCTTGGAAATCGCTCACCTCAGGCGTTTCCCACTTGAAATTAAGATCTAATTTCGTGAGATTACTCAGTGTCCCGGCAACGTGGGAAAAAACCTCGTCAAATCGTCTGTAATATGTGCAAAGACGAAAGAAAATCAGTTTCGCCGCAAGGGCGAAGCAATGAATGCGAGAGCAAGAAATTGGAATGTCACACGAAGATATACGAGCAGCTCGATACTTGCAGCTTCCCGCTGAATCACAAACAAGGACGCTCAAAAAGGACGCGCAGGTATACACAGGGCAAGCATGAACTAACAACTGTCGCAGTTGTTACGCGTTTGTGTTTAAGCAACACGCTGAAAGTGTAGAGTACAGTAGATCCTTGAATCTGTGGCGCACACCCATGCTGGGGGGATTGGCCAAGAACCGGATAGTTTTGTAAAATTATTTAATAAAAGGTTAAATTTGGTTTATTTAAAAGAAATAAGAATGCAACAGGAAGAAATTATTAATGGAGTATAATAATGAACTGGAAGAAAAGCAATGAAGCGGTGAAGTGTCGACAATGCAAAACCCGACGCTGATGATGATGATGCCTCTACCATGGCTCATACTCACTCAGGGGGGATTGGCCAAGATTGGTTATATGATTTTTTTTTACATTTCAAATATTAAACTTTGATATTAGATATTTCTTGTTCTTTTAAAATGCGGCCCGCGAATGACCCCTCTGCGTCTCCTGCCAAGAGGTGGCGTCTGATACAAGGTGTGCGCAGTGTTCTTTTTTTTTTTTGCGTTCGACATCACGAGTGGGTACAAAAATGGACCGGCCCCTCTTTCGTGCGCTTATCAAGGGCAGTTTTGAAATTTAAAAAAAAAAAAAACGTTGAAGCGTTGCGTGACAGAACACACGCTCAAGCTCCTCCGAGATCTGCATACAGCCAGCGGTTAGTGGTGTCTATAAATAGCTTACCGTTATTATAGCGGCGCATGCATGGTCCCTGGCTCAATAAAGAAAAAAAAGGCCTGGTCCGTGGCTGAGTGGTCTAACGCATCGCGCTGTGAAGAGAAGGGTCGCTGGTTCGAATCACCGGTCGGGTGCCTTGGAATTTCTTGCTTCTTCTTTATTTTTTTTGTGCCTTTTTATATATATACATACATATACATATCCGGGGCATGACGGCGGCGACAGACGGCGACGGCAAAAATCAGCCGAGTGTGTCCATATAATTGATATCGCAATAAAATCGGTGCACTGCTTTCTTGGTGACGTGCTACAGAAAATTGTTCGTAACAACCATCTTTGCCGGGAATAGGTTGAACGCAGAATTTATTGATGGCCTGCCCAAGGAACGGGAGTTTTTCGCGCGTGAAGCAGTACATTTCAGGCTTGAGGGTGAGACCCTGTGACTGGCTTGCTTGCAGTACTACTTCACCTCATCGGAGGTTTTAAGGCGAAAGCCGTTAATGTCTCATGCTCACGTCCGTCCGTGTCCGCCAGTCCGTTCCTCCATCCGTGTCCGTCCATTCATCCGAGCCCTGGCACCGGTGCTAGGTGGCCGCCAGGGCGCGCAAACGGACGCCGGTCGCATCTGACTCTACAGCGCTCGCGCTTTGCTTGCGTAGCGTCGCTGTGCCCAGCGTTTCCAATCATGCGAGGAGGGAGACGCTCGCGTCGCGTTCCATTCTGACCGACCCCGTCTCAATGGACACGGGTGTTCGTGATACACACTTTGGAATTTACAAAGTTAGTTTAACAGCCGTCAATTTAAGCGCTGGATCGCGGATAACGTCTGCACGATCCGCAAAGCGCGAGAAAATACGAACGCATGCGAACGAAGGCAGATTAGTCTCGCTGCAATTCGCGGTAAAAAAGTAAAAAATAAAACACGCACACATTCAGTTTGTGATCCCACTGAGTGTAAAAGAAAAAAGACATGGCTTAGTCAGTCGAATGGCCACAAGCTTTCGCCGGAACACGCATTGGAATGTACAAAGTGTCCTTCAAATTTTTAAATGCGAATTGCATTTCTTAGTCGGGCTATGTGAGGCGTCCGGCCGTTGTCCGCGGCGGCGTCCGCGCGCCGGCAGGTGTTATCTCTCCGCTCTCACTCCCTCTCCCATAGCAACAGCTGCGGGCGCGCGCGCTTATCCTCGCCCCTAGCAACCGGAGCATGTGGTGCGAGAGAGTGTAGGAGAGGGTAGGTGCAGTGCTTCGCCGCTCCTACTCTCGCCGTTCGCTCTCTCTCCTCCCTGCGTCCCACTCTCCCGTCCGCTCGCGCCTCACTCTCGACCGTTCGCTGGCTGGGCGCCTCTCAAGGCGATGGCAGAAGTCGGTGAAGGCGAAATATCTCGGCGCAAGAGAAATGCATTCGCATTTCCTCACGATTCCCTTCGGGGAGGTGGGGGCATTTTTCATCAAAGTTTGCCGGCGATGACGACATCGTCATCCAGGTTCACGAGACCTTCTGCCACTTCGGGCCCGCCAACACAGTGTCCATAACGCGTTGGCACGTAGCGGCCGAGCCCCCCTACAGGAGAAAGAGTACAATCCTTCTTAGTGATTTGGTTAAGATGACCGTAATTGGTACAGAACCGGAAGCTTCGGTGCTTCTTAATAAGACCATTGGGAACGCCCACGCACTCTTGGACATCTGGATCATTTCTTCGTGCAACATTCTGCTTGAAAACGTGTCGTTCTCGCGCGGAAATTGGGCTTGGGTTCAGACAAACTGCTCGAGTGCAGTATTCGGCTATTTTCTGATGTTTAACAATTGGTGTTTCTCGGACAACGATAAGCAGCCACTGTAATGTCGGCGCACATCTTTAAGCTGTTCTTGCTTCTGTCTCGGAAGGCTCAGTTTGACGTCGAAAGCAAGTTGATAAGCGTGGATTGTTGGTGTAGGTTCAATAGTGTTTGTTCGAAAGCGTCGCTGGTTTGCTCAATTACCTCCAGTCCTTCCTTTGTTGACGTACTTGTATTTGAGGCTGAAATTGGTAAACATCACCTGCCCTCCCCCCCCCCCCCCCTTACCCATCAGCAATGGCTCTTACGATGCGTATCTCAGATAAGCATTGCAGTCTGCAGTTTTTTCTGTGGCGACAAAAACGATGACCGTGGGAGGTGATCTTCCAGCACATTCAAAGCATAGTTGCTTGTCGTCGTGTGTGGTGGTAACTCTCTTTCGGGGGAAAGCGGTGTAGACTCGGATCTCAAGTCAGTGACAGCGCCATGTTGGTTAAACAAGTCCATACATAGAATTACCTCCCGTGAACAATCTTTCAAGACGACGAAGATCGCAGGGTAAGTCCGGTCATGAACGGTGACTCATGTGGTGCTGTTTCCTGGCGTCGTCATTGGGTGCCCTCCTGGTTTCATTAGGTTTTCCTACCTCTTCTTTATCTAGTGGCATGAGTACTTCCAAAAATGTAGTAAAGAGCGTCTGAAAGGTCCTACCTCCTTGCCGGCCCTATGTGGCGATTTGAGTTTTTCTTCTTTTGTTGGGGAGAAGTAAGCTAGTTCATGTTTGTAGACGTTGGCTTGAGTATTAGCAACCATAGCTTGTATTGTTTGGCAAGGCGATCTTGTGACCATGTGTTCAAAATTAAACGGGATAGTTTAATTTAAACGTGACTGAGTAAGCGGAAATGCTTGTACTGAAAAGTTGGAGGCAGTAACATTTAGGCACTGTTCTATTCTCAAGCATTTTTCTAGCACCTTCGTACACCGAGATATCCGCATTACGGGTTCGCATGATTGCGTTTGCAAGACAGCGAGGACTGGTGCAATGATCCTTTCTGATTTGCCGCGACAGTTGCGTGCAGAGTTTAACCTGACAATGCGTCGAAGAAATAGTCAAATAGGATAATGGTCACCTAGTACTGCCGACTGGCGATAGGAAAAAATTACTGCTGGTCACATCAGGCAGGAAGGAACATTGCACCAATCCTCAACGACTTGCACGCGTAAGCATGTTAACTGCAATTAAACATTGCCGCCATATATTTCAGAGCACAGTTGCGCTTGAAGATCGTTTTCAAATCGAACTGCGCAGAAACGCGACTGTCTCCAACTTTTACTGTAAACATGTCCGCTTACTGCAGTCGCTAACAGTTAAATTATAATTAATGGTTAAATGGGCGAAGCTGGTTTTCACGCACCTCAAAGTGCTTAATTTTAGTAAAACCATAAAACTTAATTTCGAACGCTCGGTATCGCTGCTATGGTCTTGTATACTGTATGGCGCAGATTCGACACACGATCAACAAAGGAAGAATACTGAACCACAGGGCAAGCGCTTGACCCATGCTTGAGCCTTCTTTCTTTTTAAGACTATGAACCTACAAGCTCACCAATGAATCTATTGAAACCACGTGCCACAGTTGTATTCTGCAGGTTTTTTCAATTACCCGGCTGACTACGTGATTGTGATTCATTGTGGAGAAGCCATTCCCGAAGGCAGCTTCCTCTATAATTTGATTAGATTCAAGTATCTTCCTTAGTATTTTCCAAATGACGTTCGTGAACAATTCGCATTGTGCTGAAAGTAGGCTTAGCGGTGTATAGTTCTTGAGATGTTTTGTAGCTCCATTCATTTGTATTAATTCAGTATCAGCAGATTCAGCACTCATTTAATTTGAATATTAGCTCTCACAAGTCTGTGGAAGACAAGTTCACATGTCGAAACGTCGGCTCGAGCAAACAACCCCTGTTTACAGATTTTTTTCTTCGTAAGATTTCATCTTCCACTTCCTTCCGTTTTTTTGTATTTGTGGTATACTAACGCAGGAATCACCACGAAGCATTTATACCGGAATTTTTCGACCAGCGGCAACGACGAAGTCACACAAGCAGCAAGACAGCACATGATGCACCCCTAGGTTGGCAAGCGCGTTACTTGGTTGTGTTCGTGCTCTGTGGCTTGCTGCGCATGCGCCGCAGATCGTCGGCGTTCCACTCCGCAAAAGCAGCGCTGATGCTAAGCATAGACTACTTTTACACAGTAATAAGCCAGAGGAAGTTGGATATTCTGAAATGAAATGCGCGGGTAGTAGATTGTACTTGCGCACAAAACTAATTTACCAATCTGTGCACGCTCCATCATCTTATGCATATCAGTGCGTCCACTTCGGACAGGGATGGTGGCATCACTAGCATTCCGTGAAGTTGCAGTGCACTGCGCAAGCATTCCGGTGAAGCGCGGTATCTCTATTCAAAATCCTCGGTTGGTGAATGCTGGAATCATTGGAGCGTAAGATGGAAATATTATTGGATGTGCTGGAAACTAAAGTGCATAAGGTGGAAATAATAGTGGATTCAGTGGAAATAATAATGGCTAAGCTGGAAACTGTAGTGGTCAGAATGCCTTGTGATGACCAGAGTGGAAGAAAATGATGACAGATCGGGTGGTGGTGGCGAGCTTCTTTTGGTCTTCAATAGGGCCTATGATGATGAAAGTACAAATTGCTGGCTGTTGGTGGGGATCCAGAACATGTTTTGGTGGTTCGCCTGGCGACGAAGCTGGATGGCATGGCAAAATGGAAGCATGAGGGATCATCGTGGCATGATGTAAGTGCACTGGCAGTATGTGAAATGACTGTTATTGCTAATCTTTCCCTGCCGAATGTGCAGAAAATATGTTTGCACTCCAAAGAAGCCTGCGCCGGTCACTACACTTTTCAGCATGCCTTTTATTTTCGTTTTATTCACGCAGCATCTATAACCACCTCAACTTTTGTGGAACGCACGGCAGCCGTGAATTTTTAAATTTTGTGCCACTGTGCAACAGAGACCATCGATATGACAGAACAAAGGTTAACACATGACAGAACAAAAGGTTAACAAGAACAAAATAAAATGCTGTTAACCAGAAAAACTAGAAGGCCACGACACCATAAAAACGTCAAAGCGGCAACGCCGGCAACTCTACAAGCTGCTCAGGAGTTGAAGGCGCTTTGGCTACCGGAGGGGGGACACTCACAATGCCGCCAGGGGTCGCTGATAAAGGCACGCACTCTGCACGGTCTCACGCCGCCATGGACGACAGCGCACGTAAGGCGCTGCTCGCAGCTCCGACCGCGAACTACGAGCTCGAGAAGCGGCAGCAAAACGGCAACGCCGCCAAGCCAATAATGGCATGGATAATTCACGATCCGATGCACACTGCTTCGCCCCATCATCAGCTTTCATTTCGTGGATAAGCGTGGACATTTGTTTTCGAGAGCCGTTGAAAGCAATGGCGTAGCTCTGTGGTGGCGCCTCGGCTGGGTTCAGTTTCGATGCGAACCGACGTTTTTATGATTTTGTTATTTACACATATCTCAAATGTTCGCACATAGAAGACGCTGATATTTCGCTCACACCCAACGACCCCGACACCAAAGTTTGAACGAAACGAGTTTTTTAACGCTATTGCGGTAATATTCAGGGTAGATTACAATGACCTGATGTTGTGGATCAGTCGCGCAGCGTTCAGTGATTGCTGTCAATACGGCGCACATGCACGATGAATACGGAAACGCCCGTCGTCTCATGAGCACCCACGAACCGACAGCTAGTGGGGATCAGTGCAATAAGCATGCGTGTGATTCGCCAGCAACGTATGTGCTATCCGAGTCCGCTGTGCTCAATACGGGAACGCACCGCGCGCAAGGCCTGGAGGTGGTCGCATCCAACCACATTGTTTAATTGCGTAGTAATGTTTAGCACATCTCAGTAGTTCTATGGTGACGTTATCTAAGTCACGTCACTTCCGTGCTGTACAGGAGTCAAATCTGTATGTTGTCTCAAGCGCCATAAGCTGCGCGAGGAGATGTCCATGGTTTTAACAACACCACCCGTACACAAGACGCCGCTATTTTGCTGACTTGCAATCTTTGAACTACCTCATTTATCGCGTAATATTGGTTTTTAGGTAATGACATTCAATAGTAATCACCCAGGTGTGGAACGCCGTGATCACATCTTTAACGTGTGATCTTTTGACTTCTAGGAAAACATGACTGCACCATCTGGGCTACAAAAGATGCGGTCGGAAATCTACCAGAGGACTGCATATTCATATTTAAAGAAAACTGTAATGACCCTGTTATAACCTTTAAAAAAGCTAGATCCTGATTGTAAATGTAAGCGATTTTGTTCTTTGTCGAATAATATTTGGGGTATTGTTTTTTTTTTCCTGAAAGAACTACGTCCACGTAATATGAGACTGACAGAAACGCAGTTTTTGCTGTTTACAATAACGCCGGCACTGCTACAACAATTTTGCTAGTGTGCTCACGTCACTAAATTCCTCAAGTCTATACAGCAGCTAAAATATGTGCGGCCCACTATGCTCAGTTTTCAGAAGTCAAATTTGAATTGGGCTTTTATAGCCTGAAACATTTCATTTGCCAAGAATTAGCATGTAAAGCAAGTGCAAAAATCTGAGAATAAACAATATAGCAAAATTTGAGACATAACTTACATCATGCTTCTGCTTCAATCGGCTCCGTCCTTTGATGCACAGCCGTAATCACGATGACTAGACTTGCAGAGCCAGTGGCCGTTTCAGGCAAAATACGCATAATTCTAGACTGTAGGCAGTGTTTTCTTGTTGGCATATATGATTCAGCTCCTGTTACCTCCCTTTATGCCATGCCGTTTTGGATCACTTGTTTTTCAAGGAATACATCGGTGCCGAATACCTCCATTTTAGTTGTCTGCTAATTCAAGCATACCCGCTTCGAGCGTTAGAAAGAGATCATACCGTAGCGCAAAACTCGAAAAGAAACACTAAACGTCAGAAAGAAGAGGGAAAGTCAGCCTGTTTCTTTCAATTGCAGTCTTGCCTTATATGCCATGTCGTTCAGTAACTACCAACTCGCCCAATTGAAAAAAACTGATTGTGGAGCGAAAGCACGACAGCAAAGTCAACAAGGACTCGCATCACAGAGATTCCAAGCGGCCATGTTGGTTATTTTAGTCACGATTGTTGACGGGGCGCTGGTATAATAGATCTGATTCAGTTTGATTCTAACAGATGCATGATTTGCCTCACTCTTGATTAGAAACTTGTTTTTTGGTTCATGTTTATATCAGGAATTGCTCCAATTTCATTACAATTCTTACATTAGTAAAATATACTTAGGCCCGCTGTACGCTCCCATGAAACTTAGTCCAGTTTCGGTTGCTGGATATGGAACTCTTATAGAAAAAAAACGCGACATTTCTGGCGCGGATATTCTTGGCATTCGATGTAACTTTACACATTTTTATTGCTTTTCAGTCTCTGCTGGATAGGTCTTGCCGGAGGAAAACAAAGTTCATTCATAGAAAAACTACAACAAATATAATAAACAGACTTCAAGTTTCACCTCACCTTTTGTGCGGAGACCTTCTTCCAGCCAAATAAAGCAAGCTATGAACCCCCTGAGATTATTAAGGGACACCATATTTTACTTTTCTATCTCCCGCACTTGCTAGTCTGTTGTTCAACGTATTGTTGTTCAAAGATCGCTGCAACAACATTAGTTTATCCTGGAAAAACACATGGACATAAAACCACAATAAAACGAACTAAACATTCAATATACGAATGATAGGCGGCACTTTTACAAAAATATGAACACAAAATGAAATATTTTAGCATCTGCAAAATAAACAGATGATTATGTAAAACGAGCCCGTGTGTCATTTATTACTAACAGGGTAGCATCTTCACGTGTTCACTAACAATATAAGTTCTTGAAGTAAAACAGACATCTATGAAGTTAGGTATGCATTTGTACGCTCCATTCAAGAGATGTAGGAACTAGCTTACGTCTGCTACTCTACCATTTCTTAAATAAGCCACCCATTGATCATGTCTTAGTAATTTGTCCACAATGCAGCGTGAAATGATTAATCGTGTTTTGAGAAAATATAAAAGTCCGGCGGTTCTGTTATGGATTTCCCTACGACGAATAGACGGTGAAAGCTATCATTATTATCATCATAGGATCTCTTAAGGTCACGTGAGCTTTCATGCTGCATGCTGCGCTTTCATGCCAGTGCATTTGTTTATGCGCTCAGTGAAAACGCTCAGATTAATGATGATAATAATTACGAATAAGATAAAAAACAGCGCAGTCATGTGTAATAGGAATGCAGCTTTCAACGCCTACCTAATTGCGCAATTTATGTGGTGTTTCGCGTGCTGTGATGCTACGCTTCTACCACGCATTAATAAATCCGGTAATGTGACTGCCTCAACGAAACGACGACTGGAAGGTGTCTTTTCAAAGCCAATTTGTTTAGTCGGAACTTCGGCTATTCGGTGCGCAGAAAAGCATCGCCGAGCGATGTCGACACCACGCGGCCCCTACCAACGCGTTCGAGCAACGAAATGAGGGGAGAAGTGGAGAGCAGAATAAATAAATACAACGAAATGAAGTTCCTTGACGAGGTGAGATTGGAACCCATGTACACACCGTGAGAAAGTGAGGGTAGTAACCACTTGGTTATCCGGGCACGCGAGCAGAGCAATCATTTATCGAAACCATATGATTACCTTGATTTAGACGAGAGAACGACAAAAATATAGAACGAGGAAGAAGTAGAGAAGAAAAAGAAACAGCGAGAGCGAAATAAATGGAGAGATAGAGAAGTATACATCAGTAAATATATATATATATATATATATATATATATATATATATATATATATATATATATATATATATATATATATATATATATATATATATACGTGTGCGTGTGTGTGTGTAGATCGAGAGAGAGAGAGACTCAACTTGGCTTTACGAGGCGGGGCTGCCCCTCTCTAGGCTCATGTGGCTATTATCTTTGGGCTAGGCTTGGCTGATATGCTAAACAGGCCATCTAGCTTCGATCATGTACGAGTAGACGTCAGTGTTCTGTTTCTTCAGAACTAAAGCATCACTGTCAAGCTGCGATAATGTTTTTCCCATCATGGTCTCAAGCACTGTCGGGGCTCATGGTAAAATACTTGACTGTCATGCCAAATACCCGACTTCTACACTGGAACTAAGCCTTCCTGAATGCGAAGCATTTCTTACGAACCAACGGCAGTAGAGAGCTTTCTATCTATCTATCTATCTATCTATCTATCTATCTATCTATCTATCTATCTATCTATCTATCTATCTATCTATCTATCTATCTATATATCTATCTATCTATCTATCTATCTATCTATCTATCTATCTAGTCACTAGGTGCTCTCGTGGGGTTGGCTTGTTGATTTGGTATAGACTGAAAATGGCGTGGGAGGGTCACTATAGTTTCACAAATATGACTGTCTGACATGAGATGATTAACGTGAAAACAATAGCGCGTAATAGCTAAAAGGTTCTGCAGGCCAGCGGGTCTATAGGACGAGATGAGAGGGCAGCAGGGCAGAAGACGAAAGGAACAGTAATGGCCAAGCGGCTTACTATCACACCGCTCGTTCCGCTCCTCTGTATGTAAGGATGTATTTACTTGGTTTCACTGTTGTTTTGCAGCCAAGCTGACTGCGGCTCGGCAAAATGCGCTTGCCGAAAATACGAACTTTTTCCAGGTCCCTGCACGTCTGTGAACACGCAATCAAATGCAATCTGTGCGGACAAGATGATAAAGTAGGCACGTACTTGCTTAAATTTCTTGTGTCGTCTTGTCTCCAATATACAAATAAAGGTTAACACCATCCCAAATAAAGTTCCACCATCCATCCATCCTTTAAGCCTCGGAGTGTCAGCTCGCGGCCTGGCCCCCCGTCTGAAGGTTTCGATGATTTCAACCCATTTTAGATCAATTTCCAAACGGCCTCCTTTTCCTAGGTGTTCCCCAGAGGACTTCTACTGGTGAAAAGCACCACTGGTATTTTGCGCCTGGTTTCGAGCGAGCGCCGCGTTCGCAGATATCGCCAGATAACATACCGTAGCAGCTTGCGTTGGGGGGGGGCTGCCATACTGTATCGTTGTATTTCTGGACACGTTCCGCTGGACAGAGAATACCAGCGGGTGAGCGGTCCGCTCCGTAACGACGTTGGATGTCCCAGCGTGTCGCGCATGCACAGTTGGCTTCTCCGGCTCGTCGGCTGGGCCAGCTGGCCGACAGAGCCACTCAGCTATTACTCTCTAATATTGCGTAAGTCGTCAAACCCCCTCCTCTTGACACGTGTGGCATATACCCGTATGCCACGGGGTGCTATGCGGACGTGTGCTACATGTGATTGAGAGTCTATATCTACCCACGTGGAGCGAGAACAGTCCTTGGTCATTTTAAGGTGAGAGTGTTAAGAAAATCCCTAAGTTGGCGGCGTTGAATAATGCAAAGAATAAAGAACATGTTCCTAGCATGATTCGAAGGCAAGCGTATTGCATGGCAGTCAGGTGCTCTACTATTGTGGATGTTCTATTTTCAGACCTCTGGCAACTCTCTGGCAACCAGAGCTAGCCAGAGGGTGAGCCAGGTAGTTCCGGTCGGGACAGGAAACGGCGTCGTGGTCACGTGTGTGGGGATCCCAAGGCAACCCGAAGCTGCCGAAGATCGCAAGATCGAACGATGGGACAGCCAGGGCCCGATATAGTCCGACGTTACGTCGACGCGCGCGCACGCTGGGCGCATCGACGTGCTAGGCTAGCGGCGCGCGCGTGTGGGAGTTTAGGGCAGGCGGATTTTCGCCTCGCGTGGCATCGCCGACGTGACGCGACGAAACGAACGCCGGCGCGCACGCGTGTTGTGAACGTCGGAGTAACAGAGCCTTAAACACAAACAAACGCTACCTCCGTGTCAGCAAAGGAAACTTTGCGGCACGCGCGCTTTGGTTTTTTTCTGCATTTCCCACTTGGAAATATGTGGCTAGGTTTGCCTAGGAGCTCAAGTGATATCCTCGAGCATGGCGTTTGGGATAAGATTTCATACGCTCGCAAGATCACGTGCAACTCGCCCCGTCCGCCAACAAAACAGCGAGCTTAGCGCACGACGCCGCGAGAACGATGCAATGTGAGCTGCCACGCCGCCAAATGCTTAACAAGCTCACGTACGCTTAGTACATGTAACACTCACTGTACAAGACAACGCGAAATCTCGCGAAAGTGATCATGTTTTAAGAAGAGCTCAAGGATATACCTGCTCAGCTATCGCGTACTACGTCGCACACACGCGTGGACCAGCTTGCGTTTTGTTTTAACTTGAGACATGCGGCGGTATGGGTACCACGAGTTCGTGTTTTTTCTGAAATGAACTTGTGTCTGACGCATTTTGGCAGATGTTGCCTCGGCATCATTGTCAGTCCTAAGTGGCACTTCCAAAAATCTCACTTAAATCAGCTTTCATTTTAATAATAATATCTGGGGTTTTACGTCCCAAAACAAGATATGATTATGAGAGACACCGTAGTGGAGGGCTCCGGAAATTTCGACCATCTGGTGTTCTTTAACGTGCACTGACATCGCACAGTACACGGGCCTCTACCATTTCGCCTCCACCGAAATACAACCGCCGCGGCCGGGATCGAACCCGTGACCTCGGGGTCAGCAGCCGAGCACCTTAGCCACTGATCCACCATGGCGGACGTGCTTTCATTTTAGCTACTAGGTGATAACCGTACGTACTGCATGGCATTATTACTAAGAGGTAAAAAAACACAAAGTCGACGATGAAATATGCACCGAAGGTATGTATACATTTCTGAATTCATCTCCATTTGTTTTTCACGTCGACGCGTCGTAGCGTACATAATACTATACCGCAATATTGGCCCGTAGAACAAAATACGCTCACACACCGTTCACGACCAACGAGCATAACACAAAAAACACTGTCGCAATCGATATTATTCAATCGGGGCAGTCTGTCAACATGGCAGACCTGGTTGAAAAAAGTTAAGTTCTGAAGGGGTCCCCGCACGCAAACATACGACAGAGCGAAATAGCTAGTTCGACCACAATCGTCTTTGCTAAGTGCACAGAAAGCCAGGCACGACACCCCCAACGAGTACTACTAAGAAAAAATAAACTCAAAAGTTGTCTCCATGAGTGCGTACGAACATGTGCATAACTTTTCGGACATGCGTACGACGCAGTTAGCAGGGAACAGTTCGCCGCGTCGTTCACGGAAGGCAGCTTCTCGGGAAACATAACAAAAGCGATAAACACTAGCTTCATATGCTCGCCGCCATTCGCAATCACCGATCTCGCGTGGCGGAACGGGCTTTAGAAGGTAACGCCACGCGTAATGACAAGCGAAGGCGTAGTCCCAGAGCGCCGGCATTGCAATCCGTCGAGTCCCCACAAAGATGGTGGCGAGCGCGTATCGTCTCATTTCGGCGTCTGCTAGCCCCCCGAAGCCTTCCAGAGAGCTTCCGCAACTAAATTGTCCTGGAAGCTCCAGGCGAATCTTCGGGTTCCCCGGGAGTATGTAGAACGGCCCAGCCCTAGAAAAACAAACGCCGACCGGAAGTAGCCCGCGCGGGGAAGGAGCAACCCTAGAAACACGAACGCGCTCTGGCCGGCTCTTGTAGCCCGCGGTTAGCCAGAAGTGGAAAATCGAAGAGCCCCCACAGTATCACGCACCTCTTGAAACTACTTTGGAAAAAAGACCCTTAGCAGGCGTAATGTCGGTGAAACGTATATTGTGTTTGCAATTTTGGCTATGCAATTTTATAACAAAGCAACCAAGTTTACATATGTACTCGTATGATAGAGGTGCCATATCGCGTGAACCGTTCATCGTTATTCCAGTGTTGGATCCGCTTATACAGCAGTGTAATAAGCATTACATTGGAATTCCTATCACTCAACAGGCTATATTCAAGCGTTGGGGGGACCCCGGAGTAGACGCTAGCGAAAGTTACGTACTATACTAACATCTTCATACCCTAAAGTACAGTTCATTTGGACTATACCAGAGTAATTCAATGCTCTTTATGGTTACGAAACTTCGCTGTCAGGCTATGGGGTAGATTCATACGCTGCCCCAAGGCTGTCGCAACGCGGTGCCACTGTGCAACAGAGGCCATCGTTCGCGTGCCGACACTTTCGCGTGGTGCAACACGAGCTGATGGCTTGCGGTGCTTTCTGTGAATCTGTTGCATTATTCACGAGACATTTGAAGTGTGGGTGTGGGTCGACAATGCCCAACAGTTTTTGCAAGCCGGCGGGCGGTTCTCTTTACAAGAGAACGACCGAAAGGCGTGTTTGGTTTACCGAGCAGCAAGGAGCAG